>RCUC01001530.1:0-134129 GCA_003697995.1 Taxidea taxus jeffersonii | reverse complement strand
TATCAATGGAGAGATCATGCAAACAACAAACATTAGGAAACCAAGTCTAAATCCAACAATATATTCAAAGCATCACTCATCATAATCAAGTGGGATTTGTTCCCAGTATTACAAGGGTGATTCAATATTCACCAACCAATCAATATAATACATCACATCAACAAAAGAAAGGATAAAAACCATATGATCATTTTAATAGATGCAGGAAAAGCAACTGACAAAGTATAGCATCCATTCATGGTAAAAACCCTCAACACAGTAGGTTTAGAGGAAACATTCCTCAATATAACAAAGGCCTTATATGAAAACCTCAGAGCTAACACCATACTCAGTGGGGAAAATCTGATAGGTTTTCCCCTCAGGTCAAAAACAAGACAAAAGGATACCAGTTCTTGCCATTTTCATTCAACAGAGTACTGGAAGTCCTAGTCACAGCAATCAGGCAACAAAGAGAAATAAAAGGTATCGAAATTGGTACGGAAGAAGTCAAACTGTCACTATTTGCAGATGATAGGATATTCTATGTAGAAAACTCTAAAACTTCCACCAAAAACTGACAGAACTGATAAATGAATTCAGTAAGGTTGCAGGATACAAAATCAATGTACAGAAATCTGTGCACTTTTTAAAAAGATTTTATTTATTTGACAGAGATCACAAGTAGGCAGAGAGGCAGGCAGAGAGAGAGGAAGGAAAGCAGGATCCCCGCTGAGCAGAGAGCCTGATGCGGGGCTTGATCCCAAGACCCTGAGACCATGACCTGAGCCGAAGGCAGAGGCTAACCCACTGAGGCACCCAGGCGCCCCAATCTGTGCATTTCTATATACTAATAATAACACAGCAGAAAGAGTAATTAAGAAAACAATTCCACTGGGGCACCTGGGTGGCTCAGTGGGTTAAGCATCTGACTCTTAATTTTGGCTCAGGTCATGATCTCATGGTCATGAAACTGAGCCCCATCTCAAGCTCTACACAGGGTGTGGAGCCTACTTAAGATTCTCTCTCTCTCTCTCTGTCCCTCCCCTCTTTCTCTCAAAAAAGAAAAAAGAAAGAAAGAAAGAAATTAAGAAAGAAAGAAAGGAAGAAAGAAAGAGAAGAAAAAAATCCCATATATAATTGCACTAAAAGTAATAAAATACCTAGGAATAAATTTAACCAAAGAAGTGAAGAGCCTATACTCTGAAAAATATAAAACACTGATGAAAGAAATTGAAGGGACGCCTGGGTGGCTCAGTTGGTTAAGCAGCTGCCTTCGGCTCAGGTCGTGATCCCAGCATCCTGGGATAGAGTCCCACATCGGGCTCCTTGCTTGGCAGGGAGCCTGCTTCTCCCTCTGCCTGCCACTCTGTCTGCCTGTGCTTGCTCTCTCTCTAACAAATAAATAAATAAAAATCTTTAAAATAATAACAAAATTAAAAAAAGAAGGAAATTGAAGATCACATAAAGAAATGGAAAGACAGGGATGCCTGGGTGGCTCAGTTGGTTAAGCGGCTGCCTTCGGCTCAGGTCATGATCCCAGCGTCCTGGGATCGAGTCCCACATTGGGCTCCTTGCTCGGCAAGGAGCCTGCTTCTCCCTCTGCCTCTGCCTGCCACTCTGTCTGCCTGTGCTCTCTCTCTCTCTAACAAATAAATAAATAAAATCTTTAAAAAAAAAAAGAAAGAAATGGAAAGACATTCCATGCTCGTTGACTAGAAGAACAAATACTGTTAAAATGTCCATACTATACAAAGCAATCTACAGATTAAATGTAATCTCTATCAAAATACCAACAACTTTTTACAGAACTAGAACAATCCTAAAATTTGTATGGGACCACCAAAGGCCCTGAGTAGCCAAAGCAATCTTGAAAATGAAAAACAAAATGTGAGGTGTCACAATTCCAGATTTCAAGTTATATTACAAAGCTGTAGTAATAAAAAGTATGGTATCAACACAAAAACAGACACAGAGATGAATGGAACAGAAAAGAAAGCCCAGAAATAAACCCACAGTTATATGGTCAATTAATCTTTGACAAAGGAGGCAAGAATGTGTAATGGGAAAAAGACAGTCTCTTCAGCAAACGGTGTTGGGAAAACTGGATAGCTACATGGAATAGAATGAAACTGGGCCACCTTCTTACATCATACACAAAAATAAACTTATAATGGATTAAGAACTTAAATGTGAGACAGGAGTCTGCTTCCCCCTCTCCCTCTGTGTGTGTGCTCTCTTTCTCTCTTGTTCCCTCTCAAGTAACTAAATAAAACCTTAAAATACTATGGAACTAGTTGACTTTTTAAACAATGTATTACAAGTTGATAAAATTATAGAAAATTCTGAGTGCGCTACCTTCTCTAAAAGACATACTCATTTACACTCTTTAAGTCTGTATGACTGCAAGCAAAATGCAGAAAATAAATCATTTATTTACAGGAATTTATTAAGTAAAGAATTCCTGGAGTGCCTGGGTAGGCCAGGTGGCTTCTGCCTTCAGCTTGGCTCATGATCCTGGGGTCCCAGGATCAGGCCCTATATCAGGATCTGAGAGCCTGCTTCTTCCTCTCCTTCGGCTGGACTCTCTCTCTCAAATAAATAAAAATCTTAAAAAAAAAAAATCCTTTAGGGGCGCCTGGGTGGCTCAGTTGGTTAAAGCCTCTGCTTTCGGCTCAGGTCATGATCCCAGAGTCCTGGGATCGAGCCCCACATCGGGCTTTCTTCTCCGAGGAGAGCCTGCTTTCTCCTCTCTCTCCCTGCCTACTTGTAACCTCTGTCTGTCAAATAAATAAATAAAATCTTTAAAAAAAAAAAAAAAATCCTTTAAAATGTTTAAGAAAAAAAAAAAAAAACTACTATAGGTAAAAGTCCAAAAGCATAAAGCAAAATAAAGACTTTTGTTAGAGAAGGAAAAGAGTTAGATTTTTATGGATTCAGGGTCAAATCTGAACAGAGTGTATTTGACTTTAGCTACTTGTTGATAATGTAAAACACAATACAGTGAGAGATGAAAGATAAAAAATTCAATGTAAGAATTGATTCATCATTTCTTTTTTTTAAAAAGGTTTTATTTATTTATTTGACAGATGGAGATCACACAAGTAGGCAGAAAGGCAGACAGAATGGGGAGGGGAGAAGCAGGCTCCCTGCCGAGCAGAGAGCCCGATGTGGGACTCGATCCCAGGACCCTGGGATCATGACCCCAGCTGAAGGCAGCGGCTTTAACCCACTGAGCCACCCAGGTGTCCCTGATTCATCATTTCCAAGGCAAGAATGCCATCAGTAATATTGGGTATGAGGTAAAAAGAAACACTAAGATTCTTTTCTTTTTTTTTTTAACGGAGGTGAAATCCACATGACTGCTATCCTATAACTTAAAATGTCTTATTTTTTATTAGGAAAAAATGAAAAAAAACCAAAAACAAACCAAAAACACCCACAGGTCATAAACTAGTTTCTTAGTTATCCAGGAGAACCAAAACCTTCCAAAGTTTCATTAAAGATATTATTGAAAACCTGCATTTTATTTTTTCATTTATTCTTAAATATTTTATTATTTTTTTAAAGATTTATTTATTTTAGAGAGGGGGAGAGAGGGAAAGAGAGAGAGCACATGGGCACCCACGTGCACAAGTGGGAGAGGGAGAGGGAATCCCAAGCCCATTGCGGGACTCAATCTTACAACCCTGAGACTATGACCTGAGCTGAAATCAAGAGTCGGATGGATGGTCAGCCAACTGAGCCATCCAGGCATCCGTTTTATTTTAAGTAATCTCTACACCCAACACGGAGCTCGCATGTACAACCCTGAGATCAAGAGTTGTAAGCTCCACTGATAGAGGTTGTTGGGGCACCAGCCTAGCTCAATTTTAAAAAGCCAGAGTGGATTCTTTAACACTTCTGATTCTATGGTATTAAAAACAAGATTAGGATGGTGGGCTGAGCATTGAAACCAACTTCTTTTTTTTCCCCGCCAACTTCTCTTCTTTTTTTTTTTTTTTTAAGATTTTATTTATTTATTTGACAGAGATCACAATTAGGCAGAGAGGCAGGCAGAGAGAGAGAGGAGGAAGCAGGCTCCCCGCCGAGCAGAGAGCCCGATGTGGGGCTCGATCCCAGGACCCTGAGATCATGACCTGAGCCGAAGGCAGAGGCTTAACCCACTGAGCCACCCAGGTGCCCCCCCAACTTCTCTTCTTATTCTAAATCTCTAGATATGATGGAAAACATTTTTTAAAAAGATTTTTTATTTAACAGAGAGAGACACAGAGACAGAGAGAGGAAGTGTGAACACAAGCAGGTGGAGCAGCAGGCAGAGGGAGAGGGAAAAGTAGACTCCTCGCGGCCCCCTCACTGAGCAGGGAGCCTGATGTGGGGCTCAATCCCAGGATCCTGGGATCATGACCTGAGTCAAAGGCAGATGCTCAACCAACTAGACACCCAGGCACCCCAGAAAAAATATTTTTAGGAATAATTCTTAGATAATGCTGGAAAATAAGAAGGTGAGCCAGCACACATTCCAAACTGTTGAGAACTTTCTGAAAGCCTAAAAGCTGAGAGACCTTACTACTGGAAGAAAACCACTGTGGAAAGAATAGCTATTAGAGGCAGGAAGAGCCTTTGAGGGTTAGGTGAACCTATAAGGCAAATGATGAACGTAAGTGAAGTAGCTCTAGGGTAACAATTACAGGGGTTGTTTGGAAAACTATTTGAAACAGCTGATTATATTATTCTAATTCATGATTAGTAGATTACAGACAATATCTGCCTCCAGTTTGAGGTGATGAAGCTGCGTTTAGGTTGGATAAGCAAGATAGTGCCCTATGTCTGATGAAAAATACTTCTCTACAGACTCAGAAACTCAATGAATTCCAATTAGGATAAACATAAAGAGATCCACTCAGACATACTGTAACTAAACTGCTGAAAGCCACAAAGAGAAAATCTTGAAAGCAATAAGAGAAAAATAATTTACCAAGTACAAGGGAACAATAATACAAGGACTGACTGACTTCTCATCAGAAATGATGGAGGCCAAAAGGCACTGGAATGCTATATTCAAAGTGCTGAATGAAAAAAAACCTCCTGTCAACCAGTAATTCTACATTCAGCAGTACTATCCTTTAAAAAGGAAGGTGAGGGGGACTGGGGCAAGATGGCAGAGGAGTAACAAACTGAAACGACATCAGCTTGCAGGAGTTCAGCTAGGTGTCAAACCATCCCGAACACCTACAAACCCAACAGAAGATTGAATAGAAGAGCAGCAATTCTAGAAACAGAAAATCGACCATTTTCTGAAAGGCAGGACGTGCGGAATGAATCCGAAGCCATGGGAAGACAGACCGTGGCGGGGAGGGGCTGGCTCCCGGCAAGCAGTGGAGCAACAGACCACAAAATCCGAACTTTTAGAAGTCTGCTCCACCGAGGGACATCACTCCAGAAGCTAAGCGGGGGTGGAGCCCTCGCGGTGACAGTGTAGTCTCAGGTCCTGCGGGGTCACAGAAGGATTGGGCGTTTCTGAGTGTAGCAGAGCTTGAAGGTATCGGAGCGGGGAAGCCAACTACAGAGATGGAGCTGAGGAGTGTGCTCTCAGCTTGGGGTTACTTTCAACTGTGATCAGTTAAAAACAGGCCACTGCTCTTTGAGCATGGACCCCACAAGTGGCAGATCCAGGGAGACTCACCTTCCACCTCTGGAGGCAGGGATCTGCTGGGTTTGGAGAATCCAAACGGGGCTGTGCGCCAGATATAGAAATGCTCGGACACAGGCTGGGTGAGCTCAGAATGCGGTGGCAGACCAGGAAGACAGGAGTGACTGACCGCTTTTCTCCGAGGGGGCACTGAGGAGTGGGGCCCCGAGCTCTGGGCTCCTGTAGGCTGGAGATTGGGAGGCCGCCAATTTCATTCCCACCCTCCAGAGCTCTACGGAAAACGTTCAGGGAACAAAAAATCCTGAGAGGGAACTCGAGCAGATTTCTTAGCCTGGCTCCTCCCAAAGGTGGCACAATTCCGCCTTTGGCAAAGACATTTGAGAATCACTACAAAAGGCCCCTCTCCCAGAACATCAGCAAGACCATCCAGCCAAGAAGCTCATCAATAAAGGAGAACAGCGGAACTCCAGAGATAGGGGAAAGCAATGCATGAAATTCATGGCTTTTTGTCCATGATCCTTTAGTCTTGCAAAGTTAAATTTTTTTTAAATTTTATTTTTTTCTTATTCTAATTTTTTTAAAGATTTTATTCATTTATTTGACAGACAGAGATCACAAGTAGGCAGAGAGGCAGAGAGAGAGAGGAGTAAGCAGGCTGTCCGCAGAGCAGAGAGCCCGATATGGGGCTCGATCCCACAACCCTGGGATCATGACCCGAGCTGAAGGCAGCGGCTTTAACCCACTGAGCCACCCAGGTGCCCCTCTTATTCTAATTTTTTAAAACTTTTCCTTTCTTTTAACATTTTTAAACTAGTTTAATAATAAACTCAAAATGGATAAAAGACCTCAATGTGAGGCACGAATCCATCAGAATCCTAGAAGAGAACATAATAATAAATTATAAATAACTCAAAATGGGTAATAAACTCAAAATGGATAAAGACCTCAATGTGAGGCAGGAATCCATAAGAATCCTAGAAGAGAATATAGGCAGTAACCTCTCTGACATCGGCCAGAACAACTTCTTTCAAGATATGTCTCCAAAGGCAAAGGAAACAAAAGTGAAAATGAACTTTTGGGACTTCATCAAGATCAAAAGCTTCTGCACAGCAAAGGAAACAGTCAACAAAACAAAGAGGCAACCCACAGAAAGGAGAAGATATTCGCTAATGACAGTACAGACATCCAAGATCTATAAAGAACTGATATCCAAGATCTATAAAGGGCTGATATCCAAGATCTATAAAAGGCTCCTCAAACCCAACACACACAAAACAGATAATCATGTCAAAAAAATTAGCAGAAGACATGAACAGACACTTCTCCAAAGAAGACATACAAATGGCTAACAGACACATGAAAAAATGTTCATCATCATTAGCCATCAGGGAGATTCACGTCAAACTCTCATTGAGATACCATCTTACACCAGTTAGAATCGCAAAATTAACAAGAGAATAAACAACATGTGTTGGAGAGGATGTGGAAAAAGGGGAACCCTCTTACACTGTTGGTGTGAATGCAAATTGGTGCAGCCACTTTGGAAAACAGTGTGGAGACACCTTAAGAAATTAAAAATAGAGCTTCCCTATGACCCTGCAATTGCACTACTGGGTATTTACCCCAAAGATACGGATGTAGTGAAAAGAGGGGCCATCTGTACCCCAATGTTCATAGCAGCAATGGCCACAGTTGCCAAATTGTGGAAAGAACCAAGATGCCCTTCAACGGACGAATGGATAAAGAAGATATAGCCCATATATACAAAGGAGTATTATGTCTCCATCAGAAAGGATGAATATCCAACTTTTGTATCAACATGGATGGGACTGGAAGAGGTTATGCTGAGTGAAATAAGTCAAGCAGAGAGAGTCAATTATCATATGGTTTTGCTTATTTGGGGAGCATAAGGAATAACATGGAGGATATGGGGAGATGGAGAGAAGTGAGTTGGGGGAGACAGGAGGGTGAGACGAACCACGAGAGACTGTGGACCCAGAGAAACAAACTGAGGGTTTTGGAGGGGAGAGGTGTGGGAGGTTGGATGAGCCTGGTGGTGGGTATTATGGAGGGCACGTATTGCATGGAGCACTGGGTGTGGTACATAAACAGTGAATTCTGAACACTGAAATTAAAAAAAATAAATAAAAATTTTTAAAGAAACCAATACCTTTCTTAAAAAAATCTTTTAAAACCTTCATTATTATAGTCCTATTTTATCCTTCATTGTATTTAACCTTATTTTTTGTATACACATAGGGGTTTTTTTTTCTAAAAAACTTTTTGGATACAATTTCTTCTAATAGATCAAAATATACCCTAAATCTAGCACAGGGCTTTGTTCTAGTCCCAGCCTGAGCACATTCTTTCCTCTTTTTTTTTTCCTTCTTTCTTTTTCTAGCTAACTTACCTTATCAATTCCTTTTTTAGAATTTTAAAAAATTTTCATCTTTACAGTTATATTCTATCCCTTCATCATGTTTACCCTTATTTTTGTATATATATAAGTTCTTTCTTTAAAATTTTGAGAGGTAGTTTCTTCTAAGAGACCAAAATACACCCAAAATCAAGTGGGTGGCTCTGTTCTATTCACTAGTCTATTTTTTAAAAATTTTTTGCCTCACCCCCTTTAAAATTTCTTTTTACCCCCATTCTTCTACCCCCAGTTTGGGGTCTCTTCTGATCTGGTTAGTGTACATTTTTCTGAGGTCTTTGCCACCTTTTCAGTATTTTATTCTCTCGTTCATATATATATACTTAAGATTTTATTTATTTATTTGACAGACAGGTCACAAGTAGGCAGAGAGGCAGGCAGAAAGGGAGGAGGAAGCAGGCTACATGCTGAGCAGAGAGCCCAATGCTGGGGCTCGATCCCAGGACCCCAGATCATGACCTGAGCTGAAGGCAGAGGCTTTAACCCACTGAGCCATCCAGGTACCCCTCTCGTTCATATATTCTTATCTAGATAAAATGAGAAGGTGGAGAACTCACCACAAAAAACAAAGAACAAGAGGCAGACCGACGGCTAGGGACCTAATCAATACAGGCATCGGTAATATGTCAGATCTAGAGTTCACAATGACGATTATCAAGGTGCTAGCTGGGCTTGAAAAAGGCATGGAAGGTATTAGAGAAACCCTATCTCATAGATGGCGAAATAAAATCCCTTTCTGGAAAAATAAAAGAACTAAAATCTAAAGCTGGAATCAAAAAAGGTATTAATGAGGTGCAATCAAGAATGGAGGCTCTTACTGCTAGGATAAATGAGGCAGAAGAGAGAATTAGTGATATAGAAGACTAAATGAGAGGGAATAAAGAAGCTGAGCAAAAGAGAAACACTACTGGACCACGAGGGGAGAATTCAAGGGATAAATGATATCATAAGATGAAACAATGTAAGAATAATTGGGATTCCAGAAGAAGAAAGAGAGAGGGGCAGAAGGTATATTGGAGCAAATTATTATAGAGAATTTCCCTAATATGTCAAAGGGAACAAGCATCAAAATCCAAGAGGCACAGAGAAGCCCCCTCAAAATCAATAAAAAATAGGTCCACACCCCATCATCTAATAGTAAAACTTACTAGTTTCAGTGACAAAGAGAAAATCCTGAAAGTAGCTCGGGACAAGAAGTCTGCAACATGCAATGGTAGAAATATTTGACTGGCAGCAGACTTATCCACAGAGACCTGGCAGGCCATTAAGAATTGGCATGATACATTCAGAGCACTAAATGAGAAAAATACATAGCCAAGAATACTATATCCAGCTAGGCTATCATTGAAAATAGAAGGATAGATAAAAAGCTTCCAGGACAAACAAAAATGAAAAGAATTTGAAAACACCACACCAGCCCTAAAGGAAATATTAAAAGGGGTCCTCTAAGCAAAGAGAGAGCCTAAAAGTAATAGGCCAGAAAGGAACAGAGACAATATACAGTAACAGTCACTTTACAGGCAATACAATGGCACTAAACTCATTATCTGTCAATAGTGACTCTGAATGTAAATGGGCTAAATGCCCCAATCGAAAGACACAGGGTATCAGAATGGATAAAAAAACAAAACCCATCAATATGCTGCCTGAAAGAAACTCATTTTAGACCCAAAGACACTTCCAGATTTAAACTGAGGGGGCGGACAACAATTTACCTTGCTAATGGACATCAAGAAAAGGTGGGGTGGCAATCCTTATATCAGATAAATTAGATTTAAAGCCAAAGACTAGAATAGAGATGAGGAAGGACACTATATCATACTCAAAGGGTCTGTCCAACAAGAAGATCTAACAATTTTAAATATCTATGCCCCTAACATGGGAGCAGCCAACTATATAAACGAATTAATAACAAAATCAAAGAAACACATCGACAATAATACAATAATAGTAGGGGACTTTAACACCCCCCCTCACTGAAATGGACAGATCATCCAAACAAAAGATCAACAAGGAAATAAAAGCTTTAAATGACACACTGGACCAGATGGACATCACAGATATATTCAGAACATTCCATTTCAAGGCAACAAAATACACATTCCTCTCTAGTGCACATAAAACATTTTCCAGAATAGATCACACCCTGGGTCACAAATCTGGTCTCAACCTAATCAAAAGATTAGGATCATTCCTTGCATATTTTCAGACCACAATGCTCTGAAGCTAGAACTCAATCACAAGAGGAAAGTTGGAAAGAACTCAAACAAATGGAGGCTAAACAGCATCCTACTAAAGAATGAATGGGTCAACCAGGAAATTAATGAAAATGAAAACACAACTGTTCAAAATCTGTGGGACACAGTAAAGGCAGTCCTGAGAGGAAAGTATATAGCCATACAAGCCTTTCTTAGAAACAAGAAATGTCTCAAGTACCAAACCTAGCCCTATACCTAAGAGCTGAAGAAAGAACAACAAAGAAAGCCTAAACCCAGCAGGAGAAGAGAAATTAATAAAGATCAAAGCAGAAATCAATGAAATGGAAACCAAAAGGGCAAAAGAACAAATCACTGAAACTAAGAGCTGGTTCTTTGAAAGAATTAATAAGATTGATAAACCCCTGTCCAGACTTATCAAAAAGAAAAGAAAAAGGATCCAAATAAATAAAATCATGAATGAAAGAGGAGAGATCACAACCAACACCAAAGAAATACAAACAATTTGAGAACATATTATGAGCAACTATATGCCAGCAAATTTGACAATCTGGAAGAAATGGATGCATTCCTAGAGACATATAAACTACCACAACTGAACCAGGAAGAAAGAGAAAACCTGAACAGACCCATAAACAGTAAGGAGATTGAAGCAATCATCAAAAATCTCTCAACAAACAAGAGCCCAGGGCCAAGAAGGCTTCCCAGAGGAATGCTACCAAACATTTAAAGAAGAATTAATTCCTATTCTCTTGAAACTGTTCCAAATAATAGAAATGGAAGGAAAACTTCCAAACTCATTTTGAGGCTAGCATCACCTTGATCCCCAAACCAGACAAAGACCCCATCAAAAAGGAGAATTACAGAGCAATATCCTTGATGAACACAGATGCGAAAATTCAGACAAAATACTAGCCAATAGGATCCAACAGTACATTAAAAGGATTATTCACCCTGACCAAGTGGGATTTATTCCAGGGCTGCAAGGTTGGTTCAACATCTGCAAATCAATCGATGTGATACAATACATTAATGAAAGAACAAGAACCATATGATACTCTCAATAGATGCTAAAAAAGCATTTGACAAAGTACAGCATTCTTTCTTGATCAAAACTCTTTAAAGTGTAGGGATAGAGGGTACATACCTCAATATCATCAAAGCCATCTATGAAAAACCCACAGAGAATATCATTCTCAATGGGGAAAAACTGAGTGCTTTTCCACTCAGATCAGGAACATGGCAGGGATGTCCACTATCACCACTGATATTCAACACAGCACTAGAAGTCCTAGCTTCAGCAATCAGACAACAAAAAGAAATTAAAGGCATCCAAATCGGCAAAGAAGTCAAACTATCACTCTTTGCAGATGATAGGCCACTTTATGTGGAAAACCCAAAAGACTCCACTCCAAAACTGCTAGAACTTGTACAGGAATTCAGTAAAGTGTCAGGATATAAAATCAATGCACAGAAATCAGTTGCATTTCTATACACCAACAAGAAGACAGAAGAAAGAGAGATTAAGGACTTGATTCCACTTACAACTGCACCCAAAACTGTAAGATATCTAGGAATAAACCTAACAAAAGAGGCAAAGAATCTGTACTCAGAAAACTATAAAGTACTTATGAAAGAAATTGAGGAGGACAGAAAGAAGTGGAAAGCATTCCATGCTCATGGATTGGAAGAACAAATATTGTGAAAATGTCTATGCTATCTAAAGCAATCTGCATGTTTAATTCAATCCCTATTAAAAATACCATCAGGGGCGCCTGGGTGGCTCAGTGGGTTAAAGCCTCTGCCTTCGGCTCGGGTCATGATCCCATGATCTGGGATCGAGCCCCGCATTAGGCTCTCTGCTCAGCAAGGGAGCCTGCTTCCTCCTCTCTCTCTGCCTGCCTCTCTGCCTACTAGTGATCTCTGTCTGTCAAATAAATAAATTAAAAAAAAATCTTAAAAAAAAAAAATACCATCAATTTTTTTTCAAAGAAATGGAACAAATAATCCTAAAATTTATATGGAACCAGAAAAGACTCCGAATAGCCAGAGGAATGTTGAAAAAGAAAGCTAAAGTTGGTGGCATCACAATTCCAGACTTCAAGCTCTATTACAAAGCTGTCATCATCAAGACAGTATGGTACTGGCACAAAAACAGACACATAGATCAATGGAACAGAATAGAGAGCCCAGAAATAGACCCTCAACTCTATGGTCAACTAATCTTTGACAAAGCAGGAAAGAATGTCCAATGGAAAAAAGACAGTCTCTTCAACAAATAGTGTTGGGAAAATTGGACAGCCACATGCAGAAAAATGAAACTGGACCATTTCCTTATACCACACACAAATATAGACTCAAAATGGATGAAAGACCTCAATGTGAGAAATGAATCCATCAAAATCCTTGAGAAGAACACAGTCAGCAACCTCTTTGGCTTCAGCCACAGCAACTTCTTCCTAGAAACATCGCCAAAGGCGAGGGAAGCAGGGCAAAGTGAACTACTGGGACTTCATCAAGATCAAAAGCTATTGCACAGCAAAGGAAACAGTTAACAAAACCAAAAGACAACTGAGAGAATGGGAGAAGATATTTGCAAATGACATATCAGATAAAGGGCCAGTATCCAAAAATCTATAAAGAACTTATCAAACTCAACAGTCAAAGAACAAATAATCCAATCAAGAAAGGGGCAGAGGATATGAACAGATATTTCTGCAAAGAAGACATCCAAATGGCCAACAGACACATGAAAAAATGCTCAACATCACTCAGCATCAGGAAAATACAAATCAAAACCACAATGAGATACCACCTCACACCAGTCAGAATGGCTAAAATAAACAAGTCAGGAAACGACAGATGTTGGAAAGGATGCGGAGAAAGGGGCACCCTCCTGTACTGTTGGTGGGAATGCAGGCTGGTGCAGCCACTCTGGAAAACAGCATGGAGGTTCCTCAAAAAGTTGAAAATAGAGCTACCCTATGACCCAGCAATCTCACTACTGGGTATTTACCCTAAAGATACAAATGTACTGATCTGAAGGGGCATGTACACACAAATGTTTATAGCAGCAATGTCCACAATAGCCAAACTATGGAAGGAACCTAGATATCCATCAACACATGAATGGATAAAGAAGATGTGGTATATATATACTATGGAATACTATGCAGCCATCAAAAGAAATGAAATCTTGCCATTTGCAAGGATGTGGATAGAACTAGAGGGTATTATGCTGAGCAAAATAAGTCAATTGGAGAAAGACAATGATCATTTGATCTCCCTGATATGAGGAATTTGAGAGGCAGGGTTGGGGGTTTGGGGGGTAGGGAAGGAAAAAATGAAATAAGATGGGATCAGGAGGGAGACAAACCATAAGAGACTCTTAATCTCACAAAACAAACTGAGGGTTGCTGGGGGTATGCAGTGGGTTGTTGGGACATTGGGCAGAGTATGTGAAGTGTGTAAGCCTGACAATTCACAGACCTGTACCCCTGGGGCAAATAGTACATTACATGTTAATAAAAATAATTAATAAAAAAAAGGAAGGTGAAATAAATATATCACCAGATAAGTAAAAACTGGGGGAGTCTGTTGCAAAAATATTGAAGTAGTTTCTTTAGGTTGAAAGGAAATGAAATAGAGTAACTTGAATCCAAAGTTAGGACTAAAGAGCACTGGAAAGATAATTATGTGGGTAACTATAATAGATATGCTTGTGTGTATTCTCACTTTTCCTGTCTTAAATTCTTTGAAAATTGTAAGAATATTTTATTTTATTTATATATATTTTTTGAAAATTGTAAGAATATTTTAAAAATAAATACAATACTATATTTTTAGATTGGGTCACTATATATATAATTAACATAAGACAAAAATAGCCTACAAGGGAAGAGGAAAATAGAATTACATTAGAGCAAAGTTGCTAGCTTTTGCCAGTCTTCAGTCAATATTAACCTGAGGTAGTTCAAGATAAGTTAAAGGTGCATATTATAATCCCTGGAGAAACCATTAAGAAAATAACTGAAAAATACATAGCAAAAAAATCAGCAGAGGAATTAAAATGACACACTAAAAATATGTCTAAGATTTAAGAAGGCAACAAAGGTGAAACAGAACAAGAAAAAGGCATAAAAGACATAAAAACAAATAGCAAAAGAGCTGACATAAAGCCAACCATTTCAATAATGACATTTAGTAGGAACTGTCTAAAACTCTCCTCAAAAGGCAGACATGATGAGACTGGATAAAAAAGTAAGATCCAGGGGCGCCTGGGTGGCTCAGTGGGTTGGGCCTCTGCCTTCGGCTTAGCTCATGATCTCAGGGTCCTGGGGTCGGGCCCTGCGTTGGGCTCTCTGCTCAGCGGCGAGCCTGCTTCCCTTCCTCTCTCTGCCTACTTGTGATCTCTCTCTCTCTGTCAAATAAATAAATAAATACAATTAAAAAAAAAAAGTAAGATCCAAGAAGATATTTATGGATCGAGAGTAATAGGATGAGAAAAATATTATGTCAGTAGTAACTACAAGGTGGTATTTACATTAATATCAGATAATATATCCATTCAGATAAATACCAGAGAGATAAAGATGGACATTTCATAATGGTAAAAGGGCCATACATGAAGAAGATAAAACAATTACAAATCTGTCTGAAAATTTCTAGATATAAAATGATAGTTAAAGGAGTGCCTGGGTGGCTCAGTGGGTTAAAGCCTCTGCCTTCAGCTCAGGTCATGATCCCGGGGTCCTGGGATCGAGCCCTGCATTGTGCTTTCTGCTCATCAGGGAGTCTCCTTCCCTTCCTCTCTCTCTGCCTGCCTCTCTGCCTACTTGTGATCTCTGTCTGTCAAATAAATAAATAAAATCTTTAAAAAAAATGATAGTTAAAGACAGGCTGAGGAGATCTAGCATAGGCATAATAATACAAAGGCAAGACAAACATCAGAATTAAATAAATATTTAAGAAAATCCTTTTGAAATGAAAGATGACTTGAAATTCTGAAGGGGTACACCATGATTTAGGAAAAGTTATCCTAAAAAGCTATACCTTAGTAAAGTTACTGGACTTCAAAAGTTAATATTCTTTTGGGGAGCCAGGCAAAATAATGTCACATAAAAGAAGGAATATTTGCAATAATAATCAGTGACAGATGACAATATAAAAAACTTTTACAAGGTAGGAACTCAAAGAAACTCTGAACTCTTTAAGTATAAAGGCAATGGGCAGTGAGTTTTAAACATGCAAGAAATCAAGGAGTATTTTGCCCATGAACATTCTTTACTAAACTCAAAGCCAGATTTCTCAAACTAAGAGATGATTTAAGAAATATGGCAAAAAGAGTGATGATGAGTACTAAACACATTTAATGTATAGATTTTATTGGCAAAATAAAATATAAATGTTACATATTCTAACATATAAATGCTATAATGAACACAAATTAGGAAGGGAAAATGGAAAATGGGAGGCTGATTACCTCATTTATAATGCCAAGAAATCAAACTATATTACTTAAAACCCAAAACAATTCAAATTTTGGAATATTTACTTACTACTACAAAAGTAAAAGAAAGATAATAAATGAACAACAATAAGACAGATAAACCAGTATCTAAAGTAGTCAAGAGAAAAGGCAGAAAGGACAAGTATTAAAAATTAAAAACAGAGAAGATAATCACAGAAACCAAGAAAACTAAAAAAGAAAAAAAAACATTAGATACCACTTGGCTCAACTCTATGTAAATAATTAAGAAAAGCTAAAGCTATCCTGTCTGTACCCAACCACTGGGAAAAAAAAGGGCCAAGCTCTAAATTCTTTTGAAGTTTAAACAGATTTCAAAGACCAATCAAAATAATCCTAAAAAGGAAAACTATACACCATCTCATTTATGAATACTAAAACAAAATTTTAAAAATTAGCAAATAGAATCTATCTTAAGAAAATACTTCCTGACAGAGTTGTTTATTCTAGAAAGGCAGAATGGTAATGGTTCAATACTGGAAAATTTTATTACAATTAATCAAACCAATAGACCTAAGAAGAAATACCACATAATCATCTCCACAGGTGCTGAAATACATGACAAAATTCAACATCTTGCTATAATACAATACAACTGTAAATGAAGGATACTTTCTTAACATGAAAAAATGATAGGTATCTCAGACCCATGGTTGACTCAGAAAGCACTAAAGAGAACTAAAAGGAACATGACAGGATGCCTTCCATTCTTACTAGCAATTAACACTGTAGCAAAAGTACTTGTACAAATAAAAAGCATACTAGGTTATTAGGAAATTTTAAAATCACAATAGTATCTATCCTCCTTAATTTAATAAAATTAAAATACTAGCTGGCCTATTTATTTACTCTTTTTTTTTTTTTTTTGGCCAGCTATTTTCCTTTATTAGTCAGTACGGTTTTTATTTTTAATTTTTTAATTTTTTAAATTTACATATAATGTATTATTTGCCCCAGGGGTATAGGTCTGTGAATCGTCAGGCTTACACACTTCACAGCACTCACCATAGCACATACCCTCCCCAATGTTTATAACCCAACCACTGTCTCCATATCCCTCTCCCCCCTTTATTTACTCTTTTACTAAGAAAAAAGGAAGATCCCATATCAGGAACACTCTGAAAACAGAGCTTTGAAAAGGGACTGCTGTAACAGATATTAAACACTAAAAATCCTCTCTAATCAAAATAGTGTGGTAAAGGTGTATGAATAGATATTCAGCCATGGAACAGAATAAAAAATCCAGAAAGAAATTAAAATATATTCTTTAGTATAAGAAAGAGATGTATTCTCACATTAGGAGAAAGGTGAATTATTCAATAAAACATAACCTACCCTTAATATAGGAACACGAAAATTCTAACTACAGACAAAATCCAGAATACATAAAAGAAAACTAAAACAGCAACAACAAAAAACTTCTCCATATGAAAGATTAAAAAAAAAACAAAAATAGATGTCAACTGAAGTCACAAGAGGAAAAAATACTTGCAACTCATATCATAAGGGTTAAACTCTAATAAGAGTTCTTAAAAATCCATATTAAAACATGCCAAGAATCTAACAGAAAACAATGGACATCTATTTCTATGGCCCAGAAAAGCAAAACAGAAACAATTCTAGGAGGGCATAAGCCTCATCTTTTTCTTTGATCCCCATGCCTGGCATATAGTAGAGGCTCAGTAAATGTTTACTGCAGGAATTTTATGACTGATGGTTTTTATATTAAGCCAGAAATATGATAATTACTTTATAAAATTAGTGATTTGAAACACCCTAGACAAAGAGGTCATCTGACTTACGTTCCTAAAATTAGTGACAGTGGAAACTAAGTTATTTCTAGATGTTTCAATAGAGGGCAGAGCTAGAGAGCATAAATCGTACAGCATGAGTAAATAACTTTAATAAACTCACACGAATGTCTTGTCTGCTGATGAAAGGAAATCCAGTATAGGAAATAAAGTTAGCACTGTAATCTTTAAAATCAAAGGACAACAATATGTGTAATTAGGGATGTGATAAAGACTTATTCATTGGAGGCTTATACATAAGCACAATATACAGTCAAGAGAAACTTGAATTTACCTTCTACCATATTACCATCCTTCTGAAAAATTCTCTCTTCACACCACTGACAATGGATCAGATACTGAATCTTCTTAGCTGTTTCATCTGCAGAGGTAGGCCCCCTCAAAACTCTCACAACAACCAACACAAAATGTTCCAGAGCCACTGCAAAGAGTACTTCAATGCCTTTGTTACATCGGGCTGCAGCTCTGGAAAGAAATTTTTAAAGTTATTTTGGGGGCTTATCATTTTTCTTTGTTTGGCATTATACTGACAATACTAACCTGGACAGGAAACCATGGATGGGTTACGGGAAAATAAGGAAAGTTGCAATTTTTTGGGGGATAGTTCAATTCTTTTTTTTTTTTTTTTTTAAGATTTTATTTATTTGTCAGATAGCGCAGGAGAGAGCACAGGCAGACAGAGAGGCAGGCAGAGGCAGAGGGAGAAGCAGGCTCACTGCTGAGCAAGGAGCCCGATGTGGGACTCGATCCCAGGACGCTGGGATCATGCTGAAGGCAGCCGCTTAACCAACTGAACCACGCAGGTGTCCCGGATAGTTCAATTCTTAATAGCAGTGTTTTTAAAAGATCATTACTGTAACTTTTACACAAATTGAAACATAGGTAATAAAGGATACTTGGAAGAATCTTCAGTAACTAGACATTTTCCATTATGGTATCCTCTCAGTAAGACTACACCCTCTGATTTTCAGTGTCACTTTTTTTCTTGTCATCACTATCATCCTTCTTTCTATCTACTTTTTTCTTTAACAGCTTCTTCCCAACAATGATTGTTGAGGACTAACTACGTGCAGGTTAGTATGTGCTGAATGCTCAGTGAAAAATGAATAGGTGAAAGTTTTGCCACTATTAATTTTATAGATTTCTGGATTAAATTCTAATTGATATACCATTTATGTACTTAGTTTTCCCTCTGCAGTTATATATACTAATCTTAGTTCATATGTATTAATTTCAATTTGTTGATGTTACATTATAAACATTTCTTTTTTTTTTTTAAAGATTTTATTTATTTATTTGACAGAGATTACAAGTAGGCAATAGAGGGAGGCAGGGAGAGAGAGGAGGAAGCAGGCTCTCCGAGGAGCAGAATAGCCCGATGTGGGGCTTGATCCCAGGACCCTGGGATCATGACCTGAGCCGAAAGCAGAGGCTTTAACCCACTGAGCCACCCAGATGCCCCACATTATAAACATTTCTAAGTATACACAATAGGTCCTTAGTATGTATACACTGGATGTCAGAGTTTTCCGATAATTAGGAATACTGGCAAAGGTATAGAAACCCTAATAATCTGTATTATGTTGAGGCAGGAATTTCAAAATAAATGTTGTGAACCCAGTATTGAGGCTACTGAATGAACTGGCTGATCATGCATTAGCTATACTGTCAGGGTCAATTTATATAATATTATACTATTCTTCCAGCAGAATATTCTGAATAAAGTGGGTGCTCAAAAAAAAAAAAAAGTCTTTCTTTAACTCTTTAGAAATCCTGATGAAAAACAGAACTTTTTGTTTTATAGGTAAGATCATTTTGCAGAATCAAGTTTATAAGCCATCACTTAAAATTTATTTATGTTTATTTTTATTTTTGTTTTAGTAATCTCTACACCCAAAGTGGGGCTTGACCTCAACAACTCTGAGATCAAGAGTTACACGCTCCATTGACTGAGCTAGCCAGGCACCCCATAACCCATTTTATTCAAACTATGTAAAGAAAGGTGGTAAAATAGACATAAAACGATTTTTGGGTTGCTGAGGTGGCTCAGTTGGTTGAGCTCTCTATTCTGGCTCAGGTCATGATCTCAGGGTCATGGGACTGAGCCCCGTATTGGGCTCCATGCTTGGTGCAGAGTCTGCTTGAGATTTTTTCTCCGTCTGCTCTTCCCGCTGCTCAAACTCTCCCCCTGCCTCCTCTCTAAAATAAATAAATAAATAAATAAATAAAATCTTAAAAACGACAAAACAAATTTTTTGGGGGGGCACCTAGGTGGCTAACTCGTTAAGTGTCCGACTCTTGATCTAAGCTCAGGTCTCAATCTCAAGGTCATTAGTTCAAGCCCTGTGTTGGGAGCTCCACGCCCAGCATGGTGCCTACTTAAAAATAAATAAATATAAAACCACCCCCATCCTGATTTTTTGTAAATCTAAAAACAGCCTTTGCTTTTTCTTTTCATGGTGCTATCCCCCACTTAACCTACATTGTTAAAATAAATGATCTGAAGTTTACTTTCATTTTTATCTTCTTCCTTAAACTACTTTACTTTAATAAAACTTTTAATTAGAGAGTAAACTATTTTAGGTACAAAACTTTTAAATCAAATTAGAACAGAAACAACATAAGATTACCAAACAAATCAAGATTATAGACAAGGATACAGAATTTGGACTTCATGCATATTTTGAAAAATGCAACTGGCACTTTTTTATAATATTATCTCTATCACACAACCAAACATACAAAGTACGTTGTTGTCAGTATGGTACCTTGCCACTGCAGCTACAACAATTCTGGCTGCTAGTTCCTTGTAATATTCAGTTCGGACAATATTACAGCCATAGTGACGCCGGGCAACATGCTGTGCCTTAGCATATAAAGAACTGATATCTGTAGAAGTCACTGATACGATGCCAAGGTTTCTTATATTTCTGAATGCAGAATCTAGATAGTTCACGGATGTTCCAAAAGGGTCTAAGTGTCTAAAATGAGAAAGAATATACATTTATTTAAAATCATACTAGTAATCAAAATGATACCACTGTCATTATGTCTAATGATAAAATTCCATGGATTCAAAAGTACTTTACAAATCTGTTTTAAATATGCAGTCTTGTTTTCAAATTAAGTAATAAAATGATATGATACATCACATATAAAGATGAATCAGGCTTATAGGAGAATTTCACACCTAGGAATTGTATTTCAAATGCTAGAAAATGTTCTTACTGCATTTTTTATGCCAACGGAAAAAACTATTAATGCAAATAAGTAAACAACAGTCTTTTTATCCTCCTTCCAAAAATCCAGGCCAGTTTAAAAAGTGACATACACACACACACACACACACAAAGTGACACAGCAAATTTTTTTCACTTACATGAAATCAAAGGATCTCAGATGCATCAGTACATTGGCATCCATTTTGGTCACCTTAATATTACCAAGGTTTTCCTCTCCTTCTTTAAGAATAGCATCACTCTCTTCCTTTTCCTTACTGTCCACCACCACTTTCAATTTGTTTAAATGGCAATTTTCCTGAATCAGTGTCACAGAGTTCTCATTCAAGTCATTAATTGTAACCTTAACTGCACTTCCAAGATGTTTTGCCCACTGTAATCCCATTATCCCTTAGGAGAAATGTGAAGGAAAAAGAACTTTATAGTAATTAAAGAATAAAACAGTATATAACAATAAATATTTTATAAAACCAAAACCAAAACCAAATTGTTTCAAAATCTTAATATTGTCATAAATAATTGAACTTTCCCACTACAAAGCCTATGAGGAAAAGTTATCACACACACACAAAACGTGTCTGACAAATTTTCATTAATACTTTTTCTAAAACTTTTCTGAAACCCCTATTCAAATAAAATAATCATGTTTGTTCTTTATTTGGGGGAACAGGTTTTCTTTTGTTAAAATTTCTTACAATGGAATGCTTTTTTCAAACAAAATCTTACAGAGAAACCCAACATATAATATGAGTAAGGGCGGAGTTTCTCTGCCTGGGGGATGGGAAGCTGAAACTCCTCCTGCTGAAGTTTACCTAATGCACCAAAATATGAAAGCAACTTTAGTGGACTAACATTTTTCACACACTGTACAAAAGCATCCTTGTGAATTAAACAGAACAACTTTGTATATGTAAGCAAATGATCAAGATTTCAGACCAAGAAAGCCTTTCCTCACAGGTTCTCTAGGCCTACTGGATTAGCGCCACAAGCAACATCTGTTACAATATGGGATATGGTGCCATAGGCCCAGCCACTGTGTATTAGAAAACCCTCTATGTACTAAAAGTATTGACCATCTTCTCCACTCATATGTCTCATAAATGTAAATATTTAACATCCACTATGTGCCATAGTCTTTACAAATATTTTCAGGTTCTCATAATAAGCCCGTGATTAGTTCTAATATTCACATTTTAGAGATGGGGAAGCATGCAAACTGACTGCTATGAACTGATACAAGTTTACAAGGGAACATTACACGAAAGGATTGAAAAGCTCAGACATTAGCTTTGATGATCTCAGGTGAAAAGAGAGTAGTTCACTGCAGCATTATTTACAATACCCAAGACACAGAAACAACCGAAGTGTCCACAGATGGATAAAGAAATGTGACATATGCACACACACAATAAAATACTATTAAGCCATAAAAAAGAAGAAAATCCTGCCACTTGTGACATCATGGATGGACCACTGGGGGCACTATGTTAAGTGAAATAAATCAGAGAAAGACAAGTACTGTATGATCTCACTTATATGTGGACTCTAATAAAAACAAAATCATAGAAACAGTTCAGATTTGTAGGCTGACAGAGGTAGGGTAGGGGGAGGGTAGAGGTGGAAGAATTGGATGGAGAATAAAGAATAAATAAAAAGCGTTGTATAAGGGAAAATGCTGGGAATTAAATTTGGAAAAGTAGGTTGGGATCAGATTATGCAAGATATTAGATTGCTTTTAACCACTACTTTTCCACCAAAGAGGAACTTAAAAAGGACAGCTAACTCCTGCTATCACCCTTTTGCTACAAACTTCCCCAAAATACACTCCTATAACCTATAAGAAGAAAAACTTGAATTACATTCAGGTGGCTTCTTAGAAATTTTCTACCCTATTATCTTTTCTTTACTGTTAAGTTCTTTTGGGAAAAATATTCTCAGTGTTTAAAATTACCCCTCATCCCACAGCCTAATGACTAGGCAGTTTATTATATCACAAAAAAAAGAGAGACAACCAAACATCAAGTATTTCCTGATTACTTGCAAGTATTCTTGAAAAAAAAAAAAAAATCCTATCTGAAAGTGATCAAACCTGAAAATCCAACTACCAATTAACAGAAATACAGGGGACAGAGGAACATGTTATACAAACCTTGGAGATACCATTAGCAAAAGTCTAAACTGGGGAAAAGTCTATAAGGCAAACAAGCTATATGTCAACAAATAATTATCACACACACAAACAAAATGATGGAAGTGAATATAGATTAAAAAGAGATTTAGAAATATCAAACAGTGAAATACACAGTCTTTATTTAAATCCCTGCTTGATTTTTAAAAAAAAAACTGAGATAATTGGGCATATTTAACATTTGATATTAAAACATTTGATACTGACTTAATTTTTTAAGATGTGATAATGGTATCATGGTTTTCTTTTTTAAAAATCCTTATCTTTGGGACGCCTGGGTGGCTCAGTTGGTTAAGCGGCTGCCTTCGGCTCAGGTCATGATCCCAGCGTCCTGGGATCGAGTCCCACATCAGGCTCCTTGCTCGGCAGGGAGCCTGCTTCTCCCTCTGCCTCTGTCTGCCACTCTGTCTGCCTGTGCTCACTCTCTCTCTCTCTCTCTGACAAATAAATAAATAAAATTAAAAAAAAAAATCCTTATCTTTTAGAGATCCAACTGAAATATTTACAGATCAAATGACGTATCAGTGATTTGTATCAAAATAATGGGGATGAGGATGGTAGAAGGCGGTATGAGGGAAAGTGCATGGGATACAGCTACAAGAACAAGAGTAAGTTGGTAATTTTTGAAGTGAGTGATAGATAGCAAAGGACTCATTTCTTATATGGTCTACTTTTGTTATATTGGAAATTTTTCCACAATAAAAATATTTACTTTGGGTCTTTAATTTTTTAATGTCAAAATATTCTGCCAGATAGAATACCCATATAAATTTTCTAAGAAAAGATACTGCATAAAGCTGATAATTAAAGTGGAGTTCCAAAAAAAAAAAAAAATTACTTACCAGTGGCTCCAAAGGCATCTAGACATTCCAAAGGCTTTCTTTCCTCAGCCAAAGCAGCCAATGTACAGAATATTAGCTGCCTAGAAGAAAATATAATAATCTGAAATAATTTTACTGTACCATGGCTTCATCACTATAGATTTAATTTTATTGAAGAATAGTGAGATGGGGAGCCTGGATGGCTCAGTCAGTTAAGCATCCAACTCCTGATTTCAGCTCCAGTCATGATCTCAAGTTGTGAGATCAGCCCCACACAGGGCTCAGAGCTGGATATGTAGCCTGGCTTAGGATTGTCTCTATCTCGTCCTCTTCCCCCACCTCAGGCTCACACTCAAAAAAAAAAAAAAGATAATGAGAATTGGGGTTCCTATTTACTATGCAACCTGTTTTAAAGGAAGACCTAGTAATATATTCCTTACCTTAGTATAAGAAGTAAACATTTGTGAAATTAAACTATCAATCTAGTTGGGTTCTATAAACAAGCATTCACCATGAATAATGATTTCATAAATAAAACTTGCCCACAAAAGTACTATTTTACTCTCTAAGAAATTAGTTTGTAGGATAAAAGAAAACAATTATTCTAAGAAAATACTAAAACAGATGACTTTCATTCTGTACCTAGTTTTAAATTTCACTGTATTAGAACATTAACATTAAGAGAAGGTACATTTGTTATAATTTGAAACATCCCATAATCCTTTTCCCAATTGATCTTACCGGTTTAGTTTCATTTTGGGATTAAAATAGGAATCTGTTTTTTGAGGTATAGAATAGTTAGGACAAACTTGTACATCTGTGTCTGCCTCTTTCAAAATTTCATTAGGTGGTTTTGCAGAAGCTAAAATGAAAAAAAAAAAAAAGATTCTCAGTGAAATACGAAATAATTCTAAATATCCAAAACAATATACACTAAAAGAAATTAACTTTTCATTTTAATATATTTTGTTAATGTAATCAATTGGGTAAATAATGGAAAAAGAAAAACAACCCAAAACTGATTTATTCAGTACTGCCTCTAGGAAAGAGTAGCACTCAATTAAGTATTTGGGGAATTAAAGTTTATCAAGTTCAATCTTGCCTGCCTTGAACATCAAAATATCTGTATTATAACCCTAGTTAGGAACAATAAGCTTAAAATAAAACAAAATTTGGGGCAAAAAAAATTTGGGATTCCTGGGTGGGTCAGTCAGTTAAGCATTTGACTCCAGCTTAGATCACGATCCTAGGGTCCTGGGATCGAGTTCCACATTGGGCTCCTTGCTCAGTGGGAGGTCTGCTTCTCCCTCTGCCTGCTGCTCCCTCTGCTTGTGCACGCTCTCTCTCTGACAAATCAATAAAATCTAAAAAAAAAAAAATCCTAAAATGCCTTTATTGTTTATCAACCACTATACTGTGTTTACATAGGTTGGCTGCTAAATATATCTTACTGTGATATGATGGTTATAAAGTTAATATCTCTGTTTCATTCTGCAAGCCATCATGGATGACAAAGAATCACTATACTTCCAGAACATGCTAGATTTCAGAACACTTTCTTATAACTACAACTGTAAAACAAAATTATAGTCAAATGGGTATAAAGTAATGGGGGAAAAAAGATTCTACATTTTGTATATATTAGAATCATTTAGCTATGAGCCCAAATGAACTACTGATGTATTTGTGTATGTGTATGTATATTTTAAATATTTAAGAAATGAGACATATATATTATGTGTGGGGAAAAACAGAGTCTTTATGTTTGGCTTTCTTTTTTTTTTTAAAGACTTATTTATTTATTTGACAGAGATCACAGGTAGGCAGAGAGGCAGGCAGAGAGAGGGGGAAGCAGGCTCCCTGCCGAGCAGAGAGCCTGATGTGGGGCTCGATCCCAGGACTCTGAGATCATGACCCAAGCCGAAGGCAGAGGCTTAACCCACTGAGCCACCCAGGCACCCCTGTGTTTGACTTTCTTGATAATATTATAATCAGAATGTTAACTACATGGCAACCAAGTGTACTTCCCTTTTTACAATGCCAAATCATAGTTAACATTCCCTAGTGTTTCTTATATTCTTCTACACCCACCAAAGTGGCACGTAACTTATCTCACAAGATCAGCCTTTCTCAAACCAGATTCTACCAGCAATTAAGCTCTATAGAAAATTATTTCAGTGACTATTTTTTTCAATTCTTGAAAGAAAGGTACATAGTAACATTCTAGATGTATATGAGATAAGTTAATTCATTACATACAATGGATGCCTTAGGGCATGAGGTCTTAATTCTTTTGTTTTTTTTTTTTAAGATTTTATTTATTTATTTGTCAGAGAGAGCGTGCATGTGCAAGCAGGTGGAGGGGCAGGCAGAGGGAGAAACAGGAAAAGCAGGCTCCCTGCTGAGCAAGTTGCTCAATCTGGGACTTGATCCAGGACCCTGAGATCACAACTCGAGCCAAAGGCAGACACTTAATGGATTGAGCTACCTAGGCATCCCATTAATTAATTCTTAAGAAGGGCTGCCTCACTAATAACAAGCTCTTAATAACCTGATATCACTTCAGGATAATGAATGGTCTTTATATAACTCCTTTTTCCGGTGTTTTCAACAGTAAGTATAACATAGCTATTTATAATCTTTTGTTAAGATACCTATATTTACGAGTGCCTGGGTGGCTAAGTCGGTTAGGTGGCTCTTTTGGTTTGGGTCATGATCCCAGGGTCCTGGGATCGAGCCCCGCATTGGGCTTTCTGCTTAGCAGGGAGCCTGCTTCCCCCTCTCTCTGCCTGCCTGACTACTTGTGATCTCTCTGTCAGATAAATAAACAAAAGCTTAAAAAAATATATATATATGGGTATATTTATACACACACATATGTAAATATATATATAAATATATATTAAAATATATGTATATTTACTTTGGCATCAGTCACTTTTTCTACCCACATTAAATATTTTTGTTAAACTGAGGACAGTTAATTGTTGTTGGGAGCCTCACAGAAAGAAAATGAACCCTGAAGTAATGGATTAATAGTTAACTAAATGATTTGGTTAAGTCCCTGTATTTTACCTCGCTGATGTCTGAAAAAAATAACTGGATCATTGTTTAAGGATTTATCAGCATATGTTAATGAGACTGCTCAACTTACCAGCAATATACTTGGATTTCGTCTCTCCTTTATTCACATGTCGCCTAACATGTCCCAGCATATCGGTCCTTCTGGTGATTGTTGCTGAACAAATGATACAATGATAATGGGCGCCCATTTTACTGGATATCTATCAAACAGAGTATTTAATTTAAATGTACAGATAAGTTACTAAGACAATGAAATAGAAGTTTATTAAGATTGCAAATTTAAGTATGTTAGTGTGTCACAAGTTTAATGATGTAGAAGACAGTATTAATATTGTCATGGGACTGTGAAGGGATCTTTACTTCCTTATCTATATTTATGTTTGATTTTTACTAACTTTATAATAGACCACAACTTTATTTTTCCCATTCAGTCTAGTCAGCATATAACTGTACCCTATTTTCTATAAGTAGCACTTATAAAAATGGCATAAAATTAGCAGCACTGTATTAGTTGATGTTTAACAACTGTTCTTCAGGAAAATAAAGTCCTGATTTATACTGTTTGCAGCTTTCTGTTGTATGTGTACTCTACCACGGCCAACCTCAAGCTACAATTGTGACAGATTTCAAGCTACTGATGGGATATCACTGAATGTGAGTTTGGGAAGAGACGTGTAATATCCTACTAGAGAGCATGGCTGCCATGCAGATATAATATATATACTATAATATAAATATATAATAATATATATATGTCATATATACATGGTGCCGACAACAATAAATAAGTAATAGGAAATAATAAGATTCGAGTACTTATTACCTTTGTTTATAATATAATTTATTCACTTTAAAATTTGTACAATTTAATTTTTAACGATGGCCATGTTTACCAACCAACTTTCAAGATTTCTAGAAATAGGGGCGCCTGGGTGGCTCAGTGGGTTAAAGCCTCTGCCTTCAGTTCAGGTCATGATCCCAGGGTCCTGGGATCGAGTCCCACATACGGCTCTCTGCTTAGCAGGCAGCCTGCTTCCTCCTCTCGCTCTGCCTGCCTCTCTGACTACTTGTGATCTCTTTCTCTGTCAAATAAATAAATAAATAATCTTAAAAAAAAAAGATTTCTAGAAATATGAGCTAGTTTCAGCATACTGCTGAATGTTAGAAATGTAATAAAAAGACTAATAGTCGAAATAAAAAATTTTCACTTTATAATTTCTCATTTAGCTGAGAATAAAGAGATTATTCCAATGGCTTTTTCCTACTTTTGGTACCTTTTCCCCTTAGACCTTCTAGTTCCTGTTTACTTGGGATCAAATAGCAAGTAAAGAACAGGTGAAAACACTGCACATTGGTACTGTTGTCATCCCATTCAAAATGTCCTGGATAGGGTTGATGGACCAACCATGGTCCTGACCCCTGCTTAAGAAATGTTTATTTTCTCCCCAGCACTTTACTCTTTTTAGTGGCCTGAAAAAAAATTAATAATGAGGACTTCTTAAGCTAATATGCATTCAGGATAGTACTACTAAAACCTATTTTGTAATTTGTATTCCCCAAAAGTTAAATGTATCCTAAAAAGGAACATTAGTACTTTTAAACAATTATTAAGATTTCAGAAAGTTTCTTAATTCTGTCCTTTGACAGATTAAAAGAGCATAGAGAAGGTAAATATGAATTGACATACTAAGATATTTACTGAATCACAGAAATTGAAGGCTCTTATCGCATAAAATCAATTTATTTTAAAAGAAAAATATTACCTTTTATTTAAATTTTCCATTCCTAAATTAGTAAATAGGTTAACTTTCCTTTTGAAACACAAGAGAAAAATTTATCTGGATAAAATTAAAAACTGCAAAATGAAAAGTTCAGTACAGCAACTCTTTTCATATAACTCATAAAATATTTTTTTTCCTGCTATGATAATATGAAAGCTCTCAGATACAAAATCTTAAAGTAAACCTCGTTGTCAATTGTGCATACAGCCTTAAAGCCAGGTAAAAATTCTGATTTAAAGAGGGCTAAATTTAAAAATAAATCTAACATCTGATTACCTGTTCTCCAATAATGTTTGGTTTCACTGGTCGACAAGGTAAGTGACAGATGCACATCCTGTAACCTAAAGTGAAGAATCGCTGGTTGTCATATCACTGTTCATTAAATATTCAATTACCATTAAAAATTATTAGCAAATTTTATTTTATAAGAATAACTGGGATTCTTATTTATAAGGTCATAGTTTATTTGAATGAGACTTAGTTTTATATATTTGTTATATAACACATAGTACAAAAACAAATATATGATATCCAGATTTGAATTCTGGTTCTGCCAAGACTACGTGGTGCTATCTTGATTGGTCATTTAGCTTCTTTGGGACTCAATTTTATCATCTATTCTCTGACACTGACTTTTTATTAGGCTTCACCTTCTTTGCCTCATAATACACTTGCTGCTACAAAGCCTCTTCTTTATGATATGGCACTTAGCTCTCTCCCATCCTTCTTAATCTTCTTCATGCATCCTCTTCCCTCTCTTCCACTCTAAAGAGTAGATTTTTCTATAGGCTTGATGGCTACATGACTTTTCCCCCTCATTTTCCTGGTAACTTTAATGCCTTTTATGGTTGCAACTATCTCCCCTGGGGGAAGGAATTCCAAATTCTAAGTCTAGTTACTAACTCCTTTCTGAGGACTAGATCTCTACTTCTGATGGCCTGCTGAGGATGTACGACTGGGTTATCCGGTATTTCAAAATCTGTCAAGGACTAAAAATATCATTTCCTCCTGAACCAGGTCTCTTTTTTATTTTTTAAATGAATGATGATGCCTTCCACTTCTCTTAACTGTAAGTGATCTCCAACTCCTTTCTTCTCATACCTTGCATCTAATTGTTTCTTTTATTTGTACATATGGAAGTATCCCAGGATGCAGTAACTTCTTTTTTTCTCCACTGATATGTACTCCTATGGCTATCCCATCCAATCTATGGCTTTAAATACCATTTATATTCTGACTATTCCCAAACGTGCATCTCTAGCCCCAACCTTTCCCCCAAACTCAAAATTCTTATCTAGACATGCTACTTGACATCTCGAGGAGATGCATCTAAACGTTTGCATGCTTAAATCTGCAGGCTTGGCCTTTTCCCCCCATACCTGGTCCTAAAGCAGTCTTCTCTGCTCAGTAAAGGATAGCACCATTTTTATAGCTGTTCATGTCTCAGGCCCTTGCATTCTTGCCTATTTTCCCCTCACATCTTACTTCTATTCCTTCAGCAGGTCTTGTTGCTTCTACCTTAAACATATTTGCAAACTACTTTGAGGCCTGTTTGCTAAAACAAAAACTGTGATACTCACCATGTACCAGATCATCACCATGTGAAAAAAATCCAACAACTTAATGTACTTAGGAAAGTAAAGAAATGCCATGAGCCATTTAAGAGATGAGAATAATCGGGAAGACAAAGATAACCTAAAGGTTAAACAATGACTTAAATAAAGAATACAAAAAGAACTTTTTAATTAAAATGAGACCTTTCTTTTTTGATAAAAAGACATGATTTACATACATTCTTATAAATAATTAAACATAAAAGACAGGATGGCCTCTGATTTAGTCTCTAATTCTCTAAGTGACTAGTGATAACCTTTTATCAATACTACTAAGAAAATTCTTTCCTGGGGTTAAAACTCCAGATAACCACATTTAACAACACCTATGCTCACAAATTCATATACAAATACAAGTATGCATATGTTTAAGATGGATATTTAGGGCTTTGAGGGCGGAGTTTTTTTATCTATATGAAGTATCATAAGCTCTCTCCTCAACACACGTGCAATAGCAGTTTTTCATGGAAATCCTTCCAAATAAGCTAGTATAGATCTAAAATATACTCTTTACAATGATGGCATAATATTTCATGGTATGTATACACCATATTATAGTCAACCAACCCATTTTTTAGTTTCAAGTTTTTGTCACTCAGTATGAATATTCTTGTACATTTATCCTTATCAATTGATTCTTTTACTCCCAAAAGAGGGAGTACCTGGTCAAGAGATATGTGAATTTTTAAATTTAAAAACGTTGCCAGATCTCTTTCCAAAAATGCTGTACTAATTCACATAATTCACTCTCAGAATTTAATAATTCATTATATCTAAAAAGTCTTTTAACTTGGTAAGATCTCATTTTTTGTCCTTTAATTTTATTCTTTATGAGACCTCTTATTAAATTCAGTCCCCCAAATTATGTCATTTTTGTCACTACTATAATTGGTATCTTTTTTATAATTTCCATTTATCTAGAGTAGAGAAAGACTACGATTTCAAATATTTATCTTATATCCCACTACTCTTTTCTTAAAATCCCACTACTCTTTTTAACTCTAATCTTTTTAAGCCATCAACAGAAAAAAAGATATTGTCTTTTTTCCAATATTCATACTATATATTTTATTTTGTTTTGCATTTACTACACTTTCAAAATTATGTGCCAGAGGGTAGTTGTTCTAACATAAAAGAAAAAGTATTATATTTTTAAAACATAGTTCAAAAAGTTATGGGGACCCCAGGGCCAAGCAAAATATAGAACAGATGCTTAATAAATGTTTGCTAAACTACACTACACTTACAACATACATCCATTGCCTAGAGAGTCCATAATTGTTTATTAAAAATACATTAAAAGGACATTAAATCCCTCATAATTTTAAATGGAAAATATTTGATTTTGTTCACAATAAAATTCCAAAACTTCTATTAAATTTTGGCACATTTAGTTTTTAGCAAGCACAAGAATACTAACCTTCAAATTCAACTGAGACTTTCCAGTGTAAATTTTGAAGGTGACGACGAAGCTTATGACTATTACAAGCTCTGAATTTCTCCTTAGGGCACAATGGACAAGACTGTTTGTTTCCTGACCAAAAAAAAAAAGAACCAATAAAGCACAGAACAGACAGGCTACTAATGCCTCAATTTAGCTACGAAAGAAGTAGCAGGGAACTCTCTATCCAATACACACACTTCTCAGATAACGTCTATGTTAACAGTAGGGAGAGTCAAATCTGCCTCAATAGGTAGTTAATAATCAGCACATGGTCAGTGATTAATTTTTTCCCCTAAAACTCTCCTCTCTGGGGCTAGCTGATAACTTTGTTGCCACTGGGAAGAGAGAAAATGAGAAAGTAATAAAAGTACACGATATCCCTCCAGCCAAAAGACCTGCCAGAGATAGCATCACGGTGTATTTTGGACAAGGGAGAAGGCAGTATATGTCACACTCCCAGGGAGGCAGGAGCTGGGCAGACAGTGCAAGAACCTGCTGTGGCATTCTGCTCTGGCAGCAACAAAAACAGTTAACATGCAGAGTAAGAAAAATGGAAGGAGTGAAAGGACTAAGTGGGATCCAAAAGACCTGCTATTCTGGGACAGGGAGCATGGTTAGAACCACTATATCCAATTAGCAAATCTGTAAGTTCTTCCTTCTTCATTAATGAGAAGAGTATGGATCATAAAAATAGAAGTCTTATTTAATTAGAAATGTAATGGATCTCAAATAAAAACTTTCAGAGTAACAAAAAAATTTAAAATCTCAAATTCAGGTTTAAAACAATAAACACATAAAAAACAATCAGCAATTCACTTAATTTTTCATCCAACGAGTATCTTTAACATATACCACACTGTAAATACAGTCAAAATTAATTTTTCAATATACTCTGCTTACTTCAAAAAACCAGTGATACTGAGGATGGAATTCAAGCACTAATGATGGTAAAGTAGAAAGAGAGGAGCTTGAGGCCTGACAACCATGAGGAACTCTTGTTTCAGCCTTAAATTGCCCACCTGGGGACTTTGTTTATGTGACTGAATATAATATGCCTTTAGTTCTTAAAGGCAGTGTTTTTTTGGGACTTCTGTTGCTTATAGTTAAATGCAATTCTGAACTAAAAGAATACGCAGTCCTTATATATTGACAAAATTGTAATATCCTTGAAGAACTGTGGAACAACTTGTCTCCACAGCACCTGTGAATGCAGACTGCTACCAATTTCCTGAATGAGAAAATTTCCTTATTGCTCTAGTTGAGTAGCAATAAACAAGTCTACTCCCAGCAAATTTTCATGAGTTGAAAGATAAAAAGCCAAAAGAAATTAAGAGGGGGAAAAAGCCCTTCAAAATATGGAAATACCTGCATCAAGATGATCTGAGTTCAATGAACTGGCAGAGTCAAAATCTCCTTCAGCTACGAAGGCTAACTTCTCTAGGTCAGCAAGCTGCCTTTGGATTGAGATGTGTCTCTCTGAAAGGAAATTTTAAGAGTTAGAAGATTAGGTTTTAAAAATCTGAATTCCAGTTCTATTTTTATTTGATCACATCACAGAGACTCCTCCACTTTTATTTCCTGTAGCATGATGCCCTAGCACCTAGATGGGGATTACTGCTGCAATTCTGTGAAACGTGTGTCTCAGAATGTGAAAAGTTGGGGGAAAAAAACCACTGTGTAACTTCACACCTTTCAACTTTTATCTAATTATTCAATATAATTCTACAGAAAATATCTTTACTCCATACAAAACGCTGAAGTAAGAAACATAAGCCATGCTTCCTATCTTTAAAGAAGTTTCAACTAGGTGGGAAGGATATTGCTATGTTACCTACTAACTGTAACACAGTGCAGGATGAAATGAATACCAGGGGTATATGGTGTGGGCATACAGAGGAAGGAGGAATTAATTCTAACAAGTGCCTTTGAGAATGTCTTCACCGAGGAAGTGACATTTGACTGAGATGGAAGTTATGAATAGAATTTCAGTAAGCAGAACTTTGGTGGCTGGCCTTATAAACTAGTAATCTCATGAATAAAGGCATAAGATGTAAAAAAAATACAGCCACCTCTATCCCACCCTTGGCTGCAATGTAGTATGTTTGGAGAATGGAGGTGGTGGAAAAACAAGCAGCCAAAAATGTAGTTCAGATCATGAAAGGCTTAAATTCTATGCAAGTTAGTCTGGACTGTCCTCTTCAGGTAAGGTGAAGTCTTTGCAGGTTTTTGAGGGAGTGAGTAATATGATCTGAATGCATTTCAGGAGGTTATCTCTGGCTATAGAATCAAAGATCAGTAACTGAGGTGAGAAGTTAGTAATAGAAAGGTAAAGAACAGATGCAAAAAAAGAACGTTGGGTGTGAGAAATAACCATGAATGAAGAGAGCATTCAAGAATGGTTCTGAGATTTCAAGTTTACATGGTTGAGAATGGTACCATTAACCAATAAAGGAAGAGGAAAACATTTTTGGCAAAAAAGAAGAGGAAAGGAGAAAAAGTAATTTAGTTTTTGACACAGTGTTTGATGTACTACAGGTACTCATCCTCAAGTTCGGTATGCAGTTGAGTTGTTTTTGGAGTTCAGGAGGATATAAATCATAAATACAAATTAGGTGAAACTATGAGCTGAAGAAAGCCTAAGGCAAAAAACACTGTGAAAAAAAGAGAAGAAAAAGGCCAAAAATCCAGTTCTGGTAACATATTTTTAGGTTTCTCAAACATTACACATTCTCCAAATGACATATTTATGAACTTTGGAATATATGAACAAATCTTTCCAAAGTATATTTAACATTCTTGATTATGGGCTTGGAGATGCATTCCCCAATGCCACTGAACCCCTACTGATTAATATAAATGGTTATAATTCGGAAGTGCCACATGGAGGGATGTAGGTAATGTAAGATACATGGAGGAAAAATCATCAAGGAGGGTAGATTCAAGAACAATAAATGGTAAAGGAGAATCAAGATAAGGCAGAAGCCAAGAAAAAAAAGGGAATGTAAAAAGAATGTAAAAAAAAAAAACACTAAGTATCACAAATAGCTGTAGAAATCAATATAAATCAATAGAAAATTACTGGATTTAGTATTTAGCAGGTCTCTGGTCATCTTTAAGAAAAAAGGTTCAGTGAGATGTTCTGGAATACAAATGAGATTAGAAGAAGAAATAAAGTATAGAAAATCACACAGATTATTTCAAAAAGTGTGGCAGTATAAAGGAATGGATGGGATTGGAGGTTGCTTTTTCTTTCTTTTTAAGGAAAGACTTGAGATATTACTTCTATAAATATGCATATCCCAAAGAAAAGTAATGTTTACAAAGGAGGAGCTTGAATATACAAATACAAGACTAGGAGCTGAAAATTGGCAGGAAAAGATCCCCAACTGGAGAGATGATGGTAAACCGCAGGACTCTCTAGTACTTATTACACAAGGTTATACCGTTTAGAACCTGAAACCTTTAAATTCTGTTCTTGCCATAGATACCTTCTTGCCTATTCCTCTTCAAGCTTCACTCCCAGTTCCTTTTGTGTGTGTCCTTGTTTTTCTTTCCCCAAAATAAACAGTTAAGACAGCAGGGGATTTGCCTTCCTCATTTTTGTAATGATTAAGTGCCTAATACTGTATCTTGTACACAGGAGGCACTATGGTTTGTTAAATAATTAAAAAAAAATCATTAGTCTTTTTGGATGCAGTAGCAAACTGAGTCAATAATTTTGGAATTCAATTCAGCACTATTAGACATTCCTGCTCAGCTTTACTAAGACAAATTTTTACCTCATTTTTAAATGAGAAAAGCAAAGAGCAACAAATTTTACTGGTTAACATGTCATACTAGGTATTGTTCAAATGACTTTATAATGAGGTATTATTTCTATAAATAGGCAAAAATTTTCCCAAATGAGCAAAAACTTAATTGCTAGGTGAGACCACAAGATTCAGGCAACGAATCCATGTATACAAATCAATCCTTTGAATTTGCAATCATAAAGACTTTCAGCTTCCAAAGTTCAAAGTTCTGTTCATGTGAAATTATGTAGTACTATATAAGCCTGTGCTTATTGAAATCATCCTAAATTGTACAAAATAAGAGACAGGAGTCTGGTAAGTTAGAAGAGAACAATGAAAATCCTGTGGTCCACTACTAAAACTCTCAAAGATCTGTCTAAAGATTCATGATATGCCTTCGTATGTATACTTCTCAAATTACTTCCTGGTTCAAGATAGTAGATATCAGACAGTCTGTACTTAAATCACTCAAATTTTTTGTAACATGCTAGTAATTCCGAAGTCAACAGGCAAACCTCTTGTTAAATCAGATGAATCCTAGATGCTAGGAGTTTCTTTTACAACTTCTGATACTTTTTCCTCATTTTTCAGCTCTATTTCAAATATGCCATCTTCATCTTGCCTACTTAAGACCGATTTCGAAGGACTAACTAGACCACATAAAAATAATTTAAAAAATGTGATTAATATATATTTCTAACGCATTTCAGATTTCTCAATCATTACATATTTGCCCCAGTAATGCATTTTTCAGGTTTCTCAAACATCATACATTCCTCAAATTACGTATTTCCAAATTTGGGAATATATATCTTCCCCAACTATGTTTAACATTCTTGCTGGTGGTGAGGGGGAGAACGCACACAGTCCCTAAAGCTGCTGAACCAATTCTGGTTAATATAAACAAATCTAATCTAGAGGTGAGGAAGGGAGGCTACTTATTCAGGAGAGTGCACTGCCCCTCAACTGTAGTTGTGGGGGAAGAAACAATGGTCCTTATTTTGCACCTACTACCTCTGATCTTATATGAGGAGGAGAAGAGGCACACTTTGTCTTTTCTGTGATCTTTAATTTACTGTAACAATTTTTACGTGGCTTTAAAATCGCAAAGCTACTCTACTGGACTACAACTACCCAAGTGTTATATAAATATTAAATTCCCAACTGTCCTAGAAGAAAATGAATTATTTTGTTATCAATTCCGAAAGAACATAAGGGTCAATTTATGGACCACAAAATAATTAAAAAAAAAAACTACGAGACTTTACATTTAAAAGTGTTCAGAAGATTCTCAAGTGTTTCTCTTTATGGTCCAATAAATCACCACTTAGAAAACATGCAAGCACATACATTAGCACAATAATACGGGCTATTAATTTTCAACAGTCCACTTCTGATGGAACGGAGGGCAGAACTCAACTGGTATTTATGACTGAGGGAAGACTTCCAGAATTTAGTTGACCCTTTCTTAAACTACTTATCAGTCTCAAATTCTTTTTGAAAGCAAGCTGCTAAAGAAAATTAAGTAATAAGAAAAGCCCATCTCTTTGTGTATATCGAGCACAAAAACTAGTTGGTAACAATGGTTTCTAAATCTTGGCAGCTAGGATCTACTACAGTAAACAGGCTGCCTCAGTTACCATATCACATTTTGAAGGACTTAGTGAACCACGGCAGACGGGGCTGAGAGGGAAACTACCAAATTAGTGTAACTCCCTATTTGCGTAGCAGAAAAAGACCCCCTTTAACGAAGAAGCCCTCGACCTCATTATTTCCTTTTATATGCAGCACTCCTGGACTCCACAAACCATTCACCATGATGTCCTCGAGGTTTGGGGACATGCCTTCTCCCATTCTGTACCCGCTTTACCCGCTACACGGGTCCCTCCTCCCTCCCCCCCACATCCCTAAACCTGCCTTTCCCCATAAAAAACATCCCAGTGAAGAAGGGCCTCCCCTACTCCCCAGCAAGGCGCACTTTCTCGTTTCTCTTGCGGCAGAAAGATCTAGGCCTCCTGCACTTACTGCTTTCAGCCTCGTCAGGGGCAGAGGCTAGGGACGGGGACAGGGCCGGAGCCTGGGCCAGGGCAGGGGCTGGGGCTGGAGCCGAGGCCGGAGTCGGAGCCGAGTCCGGGGCCGGAGCTGGGACCCGAGCCGAGTCCGGGGCTGGGGTCGGGACCTGGACCTGGGCCACCTCCACCTCCTCCTTCTCCTGGGGTAGCAGCTCCTCCTCCGCCATATTCTCCATAGTTACCGCCTCCGTGCCAGGCCCGCCCGGGGACCGGGAGGGGCTCACGGCGGGGTGACAGAACTGGCGTGAATGCCCAGAGGGCTGGATCCAAGGAGTGGGAAAGCAAATGGGAAGGGCTGGATGCGTGCAACAGACAAAAGATGAAGAACCAGTGATCAAATCCTGTCAGCAGAAAAATAAAAAGCCAGAGGTAGCGATTCGCGGTCCCGTCCGCTTCCCTTTCCCCGAGGCGTTACGACGCCACCACAGCCTGCGCAGAAACGTATCGGGGACGGCGACCAATGAGGTAAGAGAGTTCTGCTTCCACGGTGCGTCTCGGTTCCAGCCGTCAACCAAGGAAGCGAAGCAAGACTACAATACCCAGGGTACAGCGCGTCAGCCGGGGCGGAGCCGGAGTCCCAAGTCCTTGGAGGAAGTAAATGCCAAGCTAAACAAACGCTCGGAGCGCTGGAGTCGTAGTCTGGGTCCGAGTGCAGAACTACATTTCCCAGCGAGCATCGGGTCCGGGGAGACCCTTTTTCTTGGCCTGGGCCTCCGGAGTCGCCACCGCTGCCCGCGCTGGTAAGGTAAGTGGGGCGCTAGTTGACGTTTTGCTGGGCAGGTTCTCGCCTCTCTCCCGCCCGTACCTTAGCGGGTGGCCAGCGGGTCGGAGGATTCCCGAGGCCCCTCGAGCCTGGGCGGGGCGACTCTGTAGGCGGATCCGGGGTTGAGCTTGGTGAAGGGTGGGGTTCTGGTCGGCTCTGCCTCTGGAGTTGCCTCTCGTTCAGAGTGAGAGTCTGGCTTGTTCCTGCGGAGCCCCTGGGCCCCGGCTGCTTAGGAGCTGCTAACGAGCTTCCCTGCTAGTCTGGTTGATTTGGAATCGGTGTCTACGCTTCCTTTCGCATCCTCATCCACACCGTGACCTGAATACTTCTCCTTTTGTCTTTATTTTGCTTTAACCTCCATGTTCTTGTCATCAGCACTGCCCTATGGTCGTAGGGATCCTGTGGGTAGAGAAGTGCGTGTATTTCTGCGCGCGCCCTACACCTGTAGTTAGACTTAATAACCAGAGTTCTGAGTGTCTTGAGCTTTGCGGCACCTGACTGATGCGATTCAGATTCCCGTCGGCATCTGCCAGTGAGTCCTCTGGCCCGCGTACTTCTCTTCCCTTTACTCACCGCCTGCTTGAACTTAAGTCTCAAGCATTCATTCCCTTGGCGCAGGCAGAGGAAAACTGGAGGTTTTCTGGCTGCTCTTCTTTCCGGGACTGGTCCGAATAGTATGAGCAGCAGGGAAGGAGAAGGAAGCCCCTTTTTGTCTTAGGAGACTCGCACTTCCAGTTGGGTTTTCCTAGTTAATAAAGCTGCTACCTAATGCCTAGCGATCTCATTGGTTTATTTATTTCCTACTTGTTTAGCCGAGGTGAGAGCAACTGTGATTATTTGGCGCTTTGAAAGTGTAACAGGATTTAGTTGCCACCTCCGAACCCCCCAGTAGTTAGGAAGTGTGTCTGGAGGCTTCGCCCCACCTTTCCTAGTGAGTTATAGTTCTAAAGCCCTCATACTGCCTTCAACCTCAACTTAAAAAAAAAAAAATTAGTTGTTTATTTTAAGAGAGAGAGAGAGCACGTGAGGGGGGAGGAGGGAGGAGCAGAGAGAGGAGAGAGAGAATCCGACCCCACTCTCCGGGACCAGCGCGGGACTGATTTCATCCCCCGGACTTGAGGACCCCAGCAGAAATCAAGAGTGCCATGCTCCACCCACGGAGCCACCTAAACGCACCCCCCACCCCAACTTTTAACTAGTTTTCCTGAATGTATAACTGCCTCACTGCTCTTAACAGTCAATTAAAAATGGGAAAATAACATGTTATAACTTATGGGAATGAGTAGTAGCTAATTATATTGTGCCTCATCCAAGCATCATTGATTTTTTTTTTTATTTCCAAAAGGCTAGATGGTTAATTGAAAGCTTAAGTGTATCAGTCTCATTATTTAACACTAGCTGGAACCAGAAGATGAAGAAGGTTAGATTTTAGCGTGTGGATTCTATGGGAATTTTAATAAGAATTTCTAAGCATGATCTGTGCTTTTGAGACTCCTAAAAAAAGGAATCTTCAAAGTTTGAAGAGTTATATTAAGTGACTGTGTTAGTCATCTATTGCTCCTAAGTTATCCTACAGCTTAGTGGTTTTAAACAACGATAAACATGACCTCAGGTTCTTTGCATCAGGAATTCAGAAGTGGCTTAATGGGTGTACCTGGTTCTAAGTCTCATGAGGCTGCAGTGAAGATAGCAGCCCTGGATGCTTCCACTCAAAGGCTTGATTAGGGCTCCAGTTTTGGCTTCAAAGCAGGCATGCTGACAGGCCTGGCAGTTGGTTCATTTTTGGTAGTGGGCTTCACTTCTTCACCAGTGGGCCGCTCTGTGGACTATGTGATTGTCCTCATGATATGGTGGCTGGCTTTCTCTAGAGTAAGAGAAGAACACAAGCCACAGTGTCTTATATGATCTAGCCACATACTGCCATATAGCAATTCCTATTGGTGTCACAGGCCAGCTCTATTTACTGTGAGAGCACTGCATGAGAATGTAAGTTTATATTTTGATTTTCGTAAAATCAACATGAATTTCACACTATTATAAATATAAGACATTTGTCATGGTAAGCATAAATGTGTTTTTCCTTTGATAGTCCACTATCTTTAGTGATTTCTTTTTCAGTTTTTTTTTTTCAGTTGGCTTATGGGTGAGAGGTTTAAATTTAGCCTTATTTTGTATTCGAAGCAACAACGTAAGATGAACATGGATCAGTTTAAATTGTAAAAGTTAACATAAGTAGTCCATTGCCTCTAAACAGTTCATTTCACGGAATCTATTGTGTTTTTTTGTTTGTTTGTTTTTATTGTACCTTTTCCCAAAATGGAATAGAATCCTTGGAACAAGAAGGGGAAAAGGATATTATTCCTCTAATCTGGAAGCTCAGTTGTGAATTCAGTTGATTCCATACATGATCTTACAAAGTAAAATTTTGGGATAATTTAGGATTGTTCTTAGAAGTATAAGGGATGCCTGGGTGGTTCAGTTGGTTAAGCGTCTGCTTTCAGCTCCTGATCCTCTGGGCTCCTGGGATCCAGTCCTACATCAGGCTCCTTGCTCAGTGGGGAGTTTGCTTCTCCCTCTGCCTCTGTTGTGCTCTTGCTCTTTCTCTCTTTCTCTGACAAGTAAATAAATAAAATCTTCAAAAAGTCCATATTAAATATTCTTTTATTAGTTTTTATTATTAGGTTTTCTCTTAGCTGTCAGCATTTTTCTTCTTTTTATATTCATCAAAACATTCTAAAGTTTGATTTAGTGTTACTGATCATTCTTTTATAGAATTTCACTTACTGTAGTCATGACTGACCATGAGTCAATGCCTGCTTTCTAGCCTTTCTTACATTCATAGTTTTCATATGTGTCACTATCAGCAATGAACTTTCCTTTGGGCTTTGCTCTTAGACTCCTTTTATATCTTCCCATCCAGCAGACCTGATGAGGTTACCATTCTCTGGCCTTTCCATTTCAGCACAGGATGCTTCTGCTCCACACTAAGTTGAATAGAGGGTGTGTCAGGAAAATAAAGACTTAGAACTAACTAGTTTTGAGGCATAGGTTGGGCAAAAGAGAGCAGCAGTCCTGTAGGCAGTTGAAAATGGTGATCTGAAGCTTGAGAGAGAAGGTCAGGGCCAGGGGCGCCTGGGGTGCCTGGGTGGCTCTTAAAGCCTCTGCCTTCGGCTCGGGTCGTGATCTCAGGGTCCTGGGATCGAGCCCCGCATCATCGGGCTCTCTGCTCATCAGGGAGCCTGCTTCCTCCTCTCTCGTTGCCTGCATCTCTGCCTACTTGTGATCTCTGTCAAATGAATAAATCAAGTCTTTTAAAAAAAAAAAAAGAAGGTCAGGGCTAAAGGCACAGTTTTGAGAGGTCATTCCTAAAAAGGTGGTAGATGAGACTGAAGGAGAGGAAGAAATCAATATAAGGGAGACTATAAGTGAAATAAAGTGGAACGAGAGAATCCTATTGTCTTGGGAATGGTTAGAAGATGGAAACAATTTTGTAAAACTCCAGTCTTTATAAAACTGAAAGATGATGAATTTATAATGTATTTTGTTGTGGTGGTGGTAAAACAAAACAAAACACAAAAACACCTAATATGTTTTTTATTTTAGCTTTTCAAAATGTCCAACAAAGAATCTTGTGGTGAAAAAGAGAAGTCTCGGAGAAAAGGCACCACTGCATCACTGAACTTTGGTGTTCAAGTAAGAATTTTGATTTACTGACCCAGAGAATACTTTCTGCCTGTTTATTTTTGTGTAATGAAAAAAAAAACCCTCAGTTTTAAAATGAGATAGGTAAATGTTTTGTTTTGCCCTTCTCACCCAGGAGAAGTAATTTGTTTTTCCCATTCTTTCTTTCCCCCCCATTCTTTACTTGCATTATTTTGTTGATTCCTCACAACTATAGGAGATAGGTACTGTTATTAACTCAATTATACAAATGCCAGAACTGAGGCTTAGGGAGGTAAGTAATTTGCCTCGGCATTTCTGACTTGACTCCAGGCCCCCCAGACTCTCCTTTTCATAGAAATAACTCACCATTAGACCTTTTTGCACCGCCTTGGTCATTTACTGAGCATTGAATAAGGTTATATGCTCATCAGTCAGAATGGGGCATCGTTTTCAGTGGGAGTCTAAGAGTAGGGAATGGATGTTCACCAGGTGTCCTTTGCTGATTCCTCCTCATCTTAAACTATAACTTTTCTCTTTTTTTTTTAAAGATTTAATTTATTTATTTGTTAGAGAGAGAGAGAGAGCGAGCACAGGCAGAGGCAGAGGGAGAAGCAGGCTCCCTGCCGAGCAAGGAGCTCGATGTGGGACTCGATCCCAGGATGCTGGGATCATGACCTGAGCTGAAGGCAGCCGCTTAACCAACTGAGCCACCCAGGCGTCCCTTAAACTATAAATTTTCAAGTGCCCGGCTTCATTTACCCAGTTTAGAAGTTGCAGTTCTATTCTTTCATTTGGTTGGGCCCAAACCGTGGTTGTCCATCCCCCACCTGCATCGAGTCTATCAGCAAATTCTATCAGCTTTCTCTTAGTAAGATAGAGTCTGACCACCTCCTCTGCTACCACCACAATCTGGACAATCAGCTTGCTTCCTCAGATTGTTGCAGTAGTTTCCAAATTTACCTCCCTGGTTCCACCTTTGCCTCCCATTGTTCGCTTCTCAACAAGCCCCCAGAATGATCCTGTTAGAATGTAAGTCAGATCATGTCTCTCCTTTGCTCAGTACTATCTGTTGGTTGTCCTCTCACCCAGAGTGCCGGCTGAAGTCCTGGCTGGGGCCTACGAAACAGTCGACCCCCCATCTGGCTTCCCTGTCATTCTTCCATTGCCTTCACCATTTTGTGGTTGCTTGCTGCTATTCCAGCAATCCAGGCACATTCCTGCCTCAGGGGCTTTGCCCTTCAATGGAAAACTCTTTCCTTAGATAATCACATAGTTTCTTCTTCCCTCCTTCAGGTCTCCAGTCAGATGTTGGCTTATCAGTGGGACTTTTTCTGACTACCCTGTTTAAAATTGCAGCTGCTTCCACACTACCTCCCAGCCCTTCCTGCCCTCTTTCTCTGCTTTATTTTTTATTCTAGTGTATCATCTGACACAGTAAATATATTGTTTATTTATAAATTCCTGCCTAAAATTTTAACTTTCATGAGGGTAGGGACTTCCATGTTTTTATTAATCTGTCCTCACCATCTAGAATCTTTTTGGTACACAGTAGGTCCTCAAAATTTGTGTCCTGGGTCTACTGAATTTCGGATCCCCTAGGAAATGACTGGATATATGGTTTTGCTTTGTAGATGACTGAATTCCACCATGGCAATGCCTCCTCCCAAAGCCTTTATCTGACCATCAACTGGCCTTCCCCTGTAGCACTTGTATCCCTTCTCATCTCTAATTCAAAAGTGCATAGATCTTCTGATTTCTACTTGAGTCTTCCTTCTAGTCGTTTCCCTCCTTCTTACCAAAGTTTGAGTGGCTTCAAACATTTTTTCCCCCCTAAAGTTTATTATGAATGTAGAAAGAATGTTAAGTTTATAATAATAATGATTAAATAACTGCTGTCTTAGACTGTGCTTTATTTTGTGCTTTTTTTCTTTTTTCCCAAATGGCATTCTTAGGATAAGACAGAGAAAAAAACGTCAAGTTCTACTAGTTCAGCTTACTGTGTAAGGTCTGTTTCATCAGAGAAGAGAAAACTGGTGAGTGTTCGTATATTGTAGCCAACTCTAGATATTATTAATATTAAAGTTTTAATGTGTGATTAGAAAGTTTATGATACAAATTCCCCCATTACTTTTCCACTCATTTTTTCTTTCTCTTATTCTTTGTGATAGCCAATAGAAAAAAACCAGTGTTTGGTTTCTTCCTTCTACTCACCAAAAAGGATTTAATAAGTTATTTCTTTGTGCAGCTAGACCTTATCATGCAGAGTTAGACAACATGGATATAAATTAAGAGAGTTTTTTTTTAATTCAATTAGCCAACATATAGTACATCATTAGTTTCAGATATAGAGTTCAGTAATTCAGCAGTTGCATGTAATACCCAATGCTCATCACATCACATGCCCTCCTTAATGCCTGTCACCCAGTTACTCCATCACCCCATCCACCTGCCCTCCAGCAGCCCCCAGTTTGTTTCCTATAGTTAAGAGTTTCTCATGGCTTATCTCCCTTTCTGATTTCTTCCCATTCAGTTTTCCCTTCCCTTATGATCCTCTGCACTGTTTCTTATATTCCACATATGAGTGAAACCATATGTTAACTGTCTTTCTTTGACTGACTTATTTCGCTCAGCATAATACCCTCCAGCACCATCCATGTTAATATAAATGGTAAATATTCATCCTTTTTTGATGGATGAGTAATATTCCATTGTGTGTGTGTGTGTGTGTATGTATGTATGTATACACACACCACATCTTTATCCATTCATCTGTTGATGGACATCTTGGCTCTCTCCACAGTTTGGCTGTTGTAGTCATTGCTGCTATGAACATTGGTGTACAGGTGTCCCTTCGGATCACTACATTTGTATCTTTAGGGTAAATACCCAGTAGTGCAATTGCCAGGTCATAGGGTAGCTCTATTTTCAACTTTTTGAGGAATCTCCTTTCTGTTTTCCAGAGTGGCTGCACCAGTTTGTATTCCCACCAACAGTATAGGATGGTTCCCCTTTCTTTGCATCCTCGCCAACATTTGTTGTTTCCTGACTTGTTAATTTTAGCCATTCTGACAGGTGCGAGGTGGTATTTCATTGTGGTTTTGATTTCTTGGTTCCTTGATGCCAAGTGATGTTGAGCATTTTTTCATTTGTCTGTTGGCCATTTGGATGTCTTCTTTGGAGAAAAGTCTGTTCATGTCTTCTGCCCATATCTTGACTGGATTATTTGTTTTTTGGGTGTTGAATTTGATAAGTTCTTTATAGATTTTTGATACTAGCCCTTTATCTGATACGTCATTTGCAAATATTAAGAGAGTTTTTAAGTCTTTTCCCATATATGGTTTTATTTGGCTTTACAATATCCTTTGGAGGTAGCCAAGGCAGATGTGTAGCATTTGTGTTTTCAGACTCAGAAATTGAGATCCAGGAGGTTAAGTGACTTGTCCAAGGACACAAAATTGTTTATAGCAACAGAGCCAAGTCCAGAGTCATGCAAATAATTAAAAAGACATTAAGCTAGTACCTGGGTGGTTGGTGAAGTACTCAGGGCATTCAAGTTGACGGTAGGTGTATGTTGGGATAGCAATGTGGTCATGGATAATAAGGAAAAGTAGTTGTGAAACTTGTGTGAATACAGAATTCTGTTTTTAAGGATTTGCTTGTTTTTATATAATGACACTGCTGTTTCAATTTATTGTTCTGTATTAACCTTTTTTTTTCCTGTATTAATCTTCTTAAAACACAGATTTCAATATATTTCTCCTCTGTTGAAAAATCACTTTTTAGTCTGGCATTCCGGACCCTCCTAAATTTGGTCACACCTTAACTATCCAGTTTTCTTTTTTCTTCCTGAAAACAGCCCTTCTGCTTCTAACTAGGCTGGTTTATTTTTTCTCTGCTGGGTTTATACTGGGCATCTCCAGCTGCTTAGAATGCCTAAGCTTTCTTAGCTGAGACCACCTTTTTCTTTTACTTGTTAATCTTTATTTAATCTATATTCAGTCTTTAGTGTGTGTGTATATACATATGTATACATATACATATGTGTGTGTATATGTGTATATATATATATATATATATAATATTTATTTAGGGGTGCCTGGGTGGCTCAGTCAGCTAAGCATCTGCATTCAGCTCATCCAGTCCTGTGTCAGGCTCCCTACTCTGAAGGGAGCTTGCTTCTCCCTCTGTCTCTGCCTCTCTTTGTCTCTCATGAATAAATAATAAAATCTTTTTAAAAAATTATTTACTTATTTATTTGACAAAGAGGGAGAGAGTGAGAGAAGGAACCCAAGCAGGGGGAGTGGGAGAGGGAAGAGACTCCTCACTCAACAGGCACCCCTCAATAATCTTTAGCATGTATTTTGTCTGCCTTTTTTCCTAAGTATGTTCCAACTTTTGGTGCTTGATATTTTGAACTCTTTTCCAACTTACTGTATGTTCTTCTGCTTTCACACTTAGCTATATCATTTCATTAGATTATTTGTACATATCCTTCTTCTCTCTGTTCTTTAACGCCTTTAGGACAGGGGCTATATCCTATTTCTCTCTTACTTCTCTTGTGCCTAGGCCTGTATCCCCAGAACACATGGAGAGACAGACTGGTAGAGTAGAGATAGTAGACAGAACTGTTTCAATCCTGGCTCTGCTGCTGACTTGCTCTGTAATGTTGAGGAAGATACTTTTCTCTCTTTGCACCTTGAGTACTTTATCTGTAAAATGGGGCATGATGATAATACCTGTTGTACAGGATTACTGGAAAGATTAAATAAATTATTGTGTCAGGGGGTGCCTGGATGGCTTGGTCCTTAAGCATCTGCCTTCGTCTCAGGTCATGATCCCGGGGTCCTGGGATCGAACCCCACATTGGGCTCCCTGCTTGGCGGGAAGCCTGCTTCTCTCTCTCTCATTCCCCCTGCTTGTATTCCCTGTCTCACTGTGTCTCTCTGTCAAATAAGATCTTAAAAAAAAAATTATTGTGTCAGCCTATTTACTAATACATAGATGTGGGAAAAAAATATTGTCTCCCAGTCTTTCTCCTATAACTACAGTGTCAGTGCACAATTTCTATTTCCTAAATGATTCATTTTTTTTTCTTTCAGAAATCAGATCATACAGATATTCTGTACTGTGATGTAAAAAGAAGACAAGAACTGAAAAGGTGAATTCCTTCTTTTTGTTGATATCTTTTACTTTTGGAGGCTTAGAATTGTGAGACTAAATATTTTGATATGCAAAATTTTTTATTTGAACAGTACTGATTTGCATGCCAATGTTTCTAGCTGTAGCGCAGGTTATAATTATTGAATTTGTTTTTTTAAAAGATTTTATTTATTTATTTGACAGAGAGAGAGAGATCACAAGTAGGCAGAGGCAGGCAGAGAGAGAGAGGGAAGCAGGCTCCCTGCTGAGCAGAAAGCCCGATGTGGGGCTCGACCCCAGGACCCCAAGATCATGACCCAAGCTGAAGGCAGAAGCTTAACCCACTGAGCCACTCAGATGCCCCTGATTTGTTTTTTGAAGATTTTATTTATTTGAGAGAGAGAGACAGCAAGAGTGCACAAGCAGTGCGGGAGATGCAGAGGCAGAGGGAGATGCAGAGTCCCCATTGAGTAGGGAGCCCGACTCAGGGCTCAATCTCAGGACTCTGGCATCATGACCTGAGCCAAAGGCAAATATTTAACAGACTGACACACAGGTGCCCCTCATTACTGAATTTTTAAAATATTAGTGTAAATAGTCTATGCTGTGTAAATGACACTTTCAAGTAAAATGCAGATTTTTATCTCTGGTGATTTGATTTTGACACACCCTTATAAGAAGCGTAACTTTGTTACATATAGTAATAGAAGAAGTTTGTGGCTGGCTTAGAAATGTTATAAAGATAAATTATATATTACCTGTGAAGAGAATATGTTGCTTATTGAATTGTCATGGTTTTAAAATCATGTTATTTAAATAGAATATGGCTATAACTAGAGAACTTGGAGCATGATGGTAGGAATAATGGAGATTATTTTTCTTTAATTTCTGTGTTCTTTGGATACAAATTTCAGAGAACTTTGTGGTGATAGCATTTCTTGCCACTAATGGGGTAAGTATAAAAGTATAATGAATGTATGATAAAAGTAGATGAGTTTGTTGATTCTCTGAAAGTAAATGGCTATGGGAAAATGATAAAAATGGCATTAAATAGGGGCGCCTGGGTGGCTCAGTGGGTTAAAGCCTCTGCCTTCGGCTCAGGTCATGATCCCAGGGTCCTGGGATTGAGCCCCACATCGGGCTCTCTGCTCAGCAGGGAGCCTGCTTCCTCCTCTCTCTCTGCCTGCCTCTCTGCCTACCTGTGATCTCTGTCTGTCAAATAAATAAATAAAATATTAAAAAAAATGGCATTAAATATATACATAAAATTTCTGCTTCCCAGACAACTTTAGTTAATGTTTGCTAAAAACAAAAAATTCAGCTTGCCTCTGGCTTTTCTTCAGGTTTTTTTTTGTTTTGTTTTTGTTTTTTTTGGTCTCTTCTTCTTTCTTTGTGATACTTTGCTCCTATATTATTATTCTGTTATGAATTTCACATCACATTGACTATTACTTTCTACACTTTTTCAAAATGGATTTTTAATGCCTTTTATCCTGATACTTTTTTTTTTTTTTTTTTTTTTTTAGTTCTAAAACATTGCATGGTTTTCCACTACTTACCTTTAGCCTTAGTAAGGGCACATTTTCTAGCCCTTGATTTTATATGTATGTATAAGAGCACGAATAGACTTTTGATCTATGTATACTACGCTCCTAGACTTGTCCACAGTCTTTGGGAGGAGGAAGAAACAGTACTGTTGAATTATTTTGAGAATAGGATCTAAACTATTCCAAGAGTACAACAAAGTGCCCCTTGGCTTCGGTATTTACGGAAAATCTGCAATTTGACTTCAGGTCTTGCAACACTGAATAGTCAAATGCCTACTGCTGCATTTCTGCATTCCTGAACCCACGTGTGATCAATGACCATGCCATTGTGTGGGTTGTCATTGTATCTACTGAGAGTAACAAAGTCAGTAATGTGAGCAAGGCGTGGCATTTAGATTAATCATTAATATATGAATATTTACTTTCAGATATTGGTAAGCTCTCTAGATATAACTTGTAGTGAAATTTTCTTTTACCAAAGACACACTATATGGTATACAAGATATTTTAAAACTGCCTTGTCATGTGTTTAAACAATATGGGATAGGAGCTATTATATACTGAAAAGTTGCCTGGACAAAAGAAAGCTGTCCTACTGTGCTTTGCAAACATAACTATTAACAGTGCAGAACTTTTTTGTGGGGTTGCCTGAAGAGAATGTGGTTCATTTGCTGTTGTTGTTTATCCATTGGAGAAGTAAATTTACTCGCCTCAAGGTTATGAGTATTTCTTTATGGTATGTGGCACCTTCTGTAAAAATTTCCCTATTCGGTATAGGGATGGTCCCAAAATTGGTGTGCAATGAAAGCTGAGGTGCAGATGAAAAATCAGAATTTTATCATCCTGAAGCCACTTACATTGTCCATTACCACAATTCTCAATCCATGGTTTGAGTATATGTAGATGTATTAACAATGAAAAATCGCCAAGGGCAACAATCTTTTTTTAAATTTAAAATCAATTAATTAACATATGGTGAATCATTAATTTCAGAATTAGAGCTCAGTTATTATAAGTTGCATAAAACACCTAGTGCTTATTCCATCAGGTGCCCTCCTTAATGCCCATCACCCAGTTAACCCAACTCCCCACCCACTTCTTCTCCAGCAACCCTCAGTTTGTTTCCCATAGTTAGGAGTCTCTTATGGTTTGTCTCTCTCACTCTCTCTCTCTCTCTCTGATTTCATCTTATTTTATTTTTCCTTCCCTTCCCCTATGTTCATTTATTTTGTTTCTTAAACTAAGGGCAACAGTCTTAAATCTGCTTTTGAAAATGTTCGAGAGCATTTCTCTGAGCAGTGCACTTTCAGTTAGTGGGATTTCTTCACTAGGTTGTACCATCACTGTTGACCGAATCTTCTTAAGTCCAGGAATTGAAGCAGTATGAAGTTTTGCCTCAGGTACTATTAGATAGATGGCAAAATTGCCACCAGCAATACCCATTATTGGCAGAAATAGCTGAAAAGTAATTTATTATTCAACTGAGCTAAGTTGAATGTAAATATATAATTCAGTATTGTGAGCATATGTCATGATCAACAGAGAAGTCTAACCACTGATAGTGTTGACAAATTGTTTCTGAAGTATGTCATATTTTAAAGTGGCTACTAAATTTTTACATAGTCTAATAATAAAGTTTTGACAAAATTTCACATTTATATCATGAGAGCTCATCTAGGATGTGTTTCAACTTCAGCCGAATATTGATTTTATACTATGTCATTCATAAAAGATACGTATTTCAAAAAATAAGTATTTGCTACATGTCTAACTCATATCTAAAAAGATCTCAGAACTTTATTTTTTTTTTAAAGATTTTATTTATTTATTTGACAGAGATTACAAGTAGGCAGAGAGGCAGGCAGAGAGAGAGGGAGGAAGCAGGCTCCCCGCTGAGCAGAGAACCCTAAGCGGGGCTCGATCCCAGGACTCTGAGATCGTGACTTGAGCCAAAGGCAGAGGCTTTAACCTCCTGAGCCACCCAGGCGCCCCAAGATCTCAGAACTTTAGTATTTTTGGTTGCAAATATAAAATTGCATTATCACAATCTAGTCTTTTGCAAGGCTAGTTGCTAAGAGGTAATTTTAAGGTTTGATTTTGTTGGTCTTTTAAAAGGTATTATATTGGGGCACCTGGGTGGCTCAGCGGGTTGGGGCCGCTGCCTTCGGCTCGGGTCATGATCCCGGGGTCGTGGGATTGAGCCCCGCATTGGGCTCTCTGCTCTGGGGACAGCCTGCTTCCTCCTCTCTCTCTGCCTCTCTGGCTACTTGTGATCTATGTCTGTCAAATAAATAAATACAATCTTTTTTAAAAAAATAAAAGGTATTATATTGTTGAGTTTTCATTAATTATTTCTATATAGGCCATGGACCATAGATGACTATCAAATATGCAGCACAGGGTTGTTATGGAGAACAAATAAAAAGGAATATGAAGGGATGCCTGAGTGACTCAGTCAGTTAAGCATCTGCCTTCAGTTCGGATCAGGATCCCAGGGTCTTAGGATTGACCCCCACAATTAGGCTCCCTGCTTAGTGGTGAGTCCTGCTTCTCCCTTTCTCAAAAATAAATCTTAAAAATGCTCAGGGAACTATAGGGCCCCATTAAAATTTTTGAGTTGTGTTTTCTGTGTTGTTCTCCTAGTTTTTCTTTAATACAGTTGGCATCGTAAACGTGGTATATTATTAGAAGCCTACATCCTATTAAAATTTCAAGTTTTGTTTTATCATTATTTACTAACAGATAAATAACAGTGGGCAGTCTTTTTGTAGGCAGAGATAGAAAGAAAATAAAATCCAGTGAAGACTCAGGTGAAACTCCTATAAAAACTCCCAAGGTGTGTATAGTTTGTTCTTATGTAATTATTTGAGAAATCAGCTGTTTCCTGTCTCTTTCTCCCCCACCAGAGTGTAAGCTAATTGGGGGTCAGAACTCTATTGGATGTGTCCTCCATGGCCTCTCCAGCGCCTAGTAGAGTGACAGGCACTTAGAAGGCACTCAAAATCATTGAAATTTTTTCGCCTTTCTTTTTGACTACCGAGTAATATCTACTTTTATGAAGCAGGAAGATATCACCTCTAGCTATTGCTACTTCTAACATTTAGCATATTTCTTTCTCAGCTTTTTACTGTATTTATTTAAATTGTTGAGGCCACATTACATATACAGATTTGTGCCCTGCTTGATTTTTGCTTAGTATTTTATCAATATTTTTTGTTGGATCATTGAAAACTTTCATAAACATCATTTAAAATGACCAATGATACTGTCATGTTTAGTAGAATGGCATATTTCTTAGTCTTTTCCAAAATTTTAGTATTTACTACCCTGTTACCTTACTTTTTGCTATTATAAATAATCCTGAATTTTAAAAAAGATTTTAGTCCATTTTTAATTTTTTTCACCTTGGTATAGATTTCTAAAATGGGAATTACTAGGAAGTCAAAGAATATGAGCATTTTTAGAATTCTTAATTATATTATCAAATTCCTTTATGAACTCTCTCTCTCTCTCTTTTTTTTTTTTTTTTTTTTTTGGTTGAGAGAGAGAAAGAGTGCAAGCGGGGGCGGGGGGGCGGTGAAACGGAGAGGGAGGGAGAGAATATTAAGCAGGCTCCAGGCTGAGTCTGATGTGAAGCTCAGAATCACCATCCTGAGATCATGACCTGAGCCGAAATCAAGAGTGAGGCACTTCATCAACTGAGCCTCCCAGGCTCCCCACCTTTGTGGAACTCCTATACCATTTTGCATTTCTACCATGAGAGGGCCCATTTTTCAACCCCTTGCCGGTATTTAATGTTATTTTAAAATCTTTGCTAATTTGGTAGAAGAAAATGGTATGCTGTTATAATTAGAAGGTCTTTTTTAAAAAAAAGAATGTCTTTGATTACTAGTAAAGTTAAACTTTTTCCCCCAAATATCTATTAGCTCATTCCTTTTTCTCATCAATAATTTTCTGTTTATGTCCTATTCTAGAATCAGTACTTTTTTTTTTTTTTTTTAAGATTTTACGTATTTGTTTGAGAGGGAGAGAGAGCACAAGTAGGATGGGGGAAGAGGGAGAAACAGACTTCCTGCTGAGCAGGGAGCCTGATGTGGGGCTTGATCCTGAGACTCCGATCATGACCTGACCCCAAAACAGATGCTTAAACGACTGAGCCACCCAGGCACTCCGAGTCAGTACTTTTTGATGAGCTTTTCATTTACTAAGGCTAATAAACTGTCAAATATATAACAATTACCATTTCCCAGTTTTATAAGTTTTATTATTCTTTAATATGCTAAAGCTTTAAAGTGAATAGTTATTTATTTATTTATTTTTATTTATTTTAGATTTTATTCATTTATTTGACAGAGATCACAAGTAGGCAAAGAGGCAGGCAGAGGAGGGGGCAGGAAGCAGGCTCTCTGCTGAGCAGAGAGCCCCATGCGGGGCTCCATCCCAGGACCCTGAGACCATGACCAGAGCTGAAGGCAGAGGCTTTAACCCACTGAGCCACCCAGGCACCCCCATTTATTTATTTTTATTTTTTATTCTTTTAAGATTTTATTTATTTTTTGACAGAGTGATCACAAGTAGACAGAGAGGCAGGCAGAGAGAGAAGGGGAAGCAGGCTCCCTGCTAGGCAGAGAGCCTGATGTGGGGCTTGATCCCAGGACCCTGAGACCATGACCCGAGCTAAAGGCAGAGGGCCAACTCACTGAGCCATCCAGGTGTCCCTTATTAATTTTTAAAAATTTTATTTATTTAAGTAATCCCTATACCCAACGTGGAGCTCAGACTCATGACCACAAGATTAAGAGTCACATGCTTGGGACGCCTGGATGGCTCAGTTGGTTAAGCAGCTGCCTTCGGCTCAGGTCATGATCCCAGCATCCTGGGATCGAGTCCCACATCGGGCTCCTTGCTCAGCGGGGAGCCTGCTTCTCCCTCTGCCTCTGCCTACCACTCTGTCTGCCTGTGCTCACTCTCTCTGACAAATAAATAAATAAAATCTTAAAAAAAACAAAAAAGAGTCATATGCTCTTCTGACTGAGCCAGCCAAGCTTCTCATAAATAGTCATTTACAATTATTATTTTTTTTTTTGTGATTTTTCCCACCGTTCTTAAGTTTAGGAAGCTCTCTATTAAGAAATCAGATTAATTATTTCCTTTTTTCCCCTATGGTTTTTAAGGGATTAATATGAAGTGTAGCAATTATAATTATTTTGTACTTCAGAATTTAATCTGTATGGAATTTATGCTGCCTGGTATTATATAAAGCTATAAATTTGGTTTTTGTCCAAATAGACCTGTTATGCCAATACCATTTATAATTCTCTCACTTCTTTCTTTATGTAGCCATTTCTTATTCTTTATAAAATTTGTATCAGACCAGTTCTGTCATGTCCTGACTGAAATACCACAGTACAACATTATGTATGATCATGTATAATTGCAATGTAACTTGGGTTTCTGTGCTGCTTTACAGATTGGACGTAGAAACCGAGCCTCCAGGAAGGAGACAAAAGATCAGTTCTTCATCCCAAGGCCCTGTTAAACTCCAAGAAGCATCATATTCAAATGCTAATCAAATTATTTCACAGAGTCCTTTTTCACACGGAACTAAAAAAGATCTAAGGAAATGTGTAGATTTTAAAGATATTAAATTGACAAATGTTAGGAATAAGCCTGACCATGGAATTAAAAACCTTAGCAATCCTAAAATGGCCAAAGATGTAAAACCTAAAACTGAAGTCCAGGCAAGTGAAAAACAATGGCCTCATGTACTTGCTCAGAGGGAGAAGGTGAAAGAACTCAAGAAAGAAAGGCACAAGAAATGTAGGGACAGTTCTGAAAAATTCGTTTCAGAGAAATGCAAGAGAATCAATTTTTCTCAGGATTATAATTCCAACAAGATACTTAAAGAACCCCTTGAATCTAGAAGAAGGAAGATCAGTTTCAAAATTCCAGTAAAATCCCATGATACCTTCCAGAAGCTTGTAGAAGAAAATGTCTTCAGTTTAGAGTCTAACAAGCCAAAGACTAAGCAGGAGAAGAAACGCCTGGAAGGCTCCCAAGTTTCATTAAATTTGACCAGGCACAAAAGTGAACGTTTATTTTCAGATTCCACATCTAAGCAGGTTGTTCATGAGTGGAAAGTAAAAAACCATCCTGAGCAACAAGAAAGTTCAAGTTCCAGGGAAAACGTAATCCAGGTAAGGTGGTGTAAAATGTTAATGTAGGTTTTTTTTTTAAAGATTTTTAATTATTTATTTATTAGAAAGAGAGAGCTCAGGCAGACAGAGTGGCAGGCAGAGGCAGAGGCAGAGGGAGAAGCAGGCTCCCTGCCGAGCAAGGAGCTCGATGTGGGACTCGATCCCAGGATGCTGGGATCATGACCTGAGCCGAAGGCAGCTGCCTAACCAACTGAGCCACCCAGGCGTCCCGTTAATGTAGGTTTTAAGAGAGAATTTAAATAGGGTCAGGTTTGAGTTGTTTCTGTTACGAATAAGATCACAGAGAGCTCATTCTGTTTAGTCAGGAAGATATGTGTTTGTTTCTTTATCTTATTCCTTTAATTCCAACCTCCTTAGAAGATATCCTGGCAAGTACCAAGGATCCATAATGGAAGGTGATAATGTGAAAGGCAGAAAGAAGCAGTTACAGACAGTCCTTTCAGAAAAGCCCTGCGACTGTGTCTTAGGCACTTCTGTAACCCTGGGTACTATAGAATGTCCAGGGGTCAATATTCTGAATAGCTTTTCCTCTAACAGTCATTTTGGAGTGCCACTGTATGCCAGACACTGCATTCACGGTGTCTGCTTCCAGAGACTTCTTCGTGTAAGGAGACACACAAGCAATCGATCACCTTATGTCTGATAAGGTCAGACTTACCACTTAACATGGGAATCCAGAGCCAGGAGTAATGGCTTTGGTACACTGTAGAGAGAAACCTTAAGAAGAGTTTACTGGAGGGGGTAACATTGAACGTAAGAGCTAAAGAATGAAAAGGAGTTACTCAAGTGAAGGCCAGGTTGGGTGGGATGGGAGAAGCAGGGATGTTCCCGGCAAAGGGAACTACATATACAGAGATCCGGGTTGGAAAGTTTTGCTTTTAAGTTATGTAATAAATCATGATGTGTGGACTATTTAAGAACCTCATCTCTCTACAGCCTTGTTTATGTGGCAAATATCATTATTTACCTTTAAGAGAACTTTTGAATCCTTGGAACTTCACAACTTCCAACAGACTGAAATTTAGAGACTGCTTTTATTTTTATTTTTTTTTTTAAAGATTTTTAAATTTTATTTATTTAACAGAGATCACAAGTAGGCAGAGAGGCAGGCAGGCGGGGAGGGGAGAGGAGGCGGGGAGGCAGGCTCTGAGCAGAGAGCTCGATTCCGGGCTCGATCCCAGGACCCTGAGATCATGACCTGAGCTGAAGGCAGAGGCTTAACCCGCTGAACCACCTAGGCACCCCTAGAGACTGCTTTTGAACAGGGCTGGTTGAGGGGCGCCTGGGTGACTCAGTAGGTTAAGCGGCCAACTCTTGATTTCAGCTCAGGTCATGATCTCAGTGTCATGGGATTGATCCTTGCATGGGACTCTGCAGTCAGTGCAGAGTTTGTCTCTCCCCCTCCACATCTCCCTTGCCACTCGGGCTCTGTCTCTAAAATAAATCAATAAAATCTTCGAAACAAAACAAAACAGGGCTGGTTGAACCTACTTCCTTTTAGGAATGAAGACTGTAGATTGAGGTATAAGGAAAAACAGAGGGATTATAACTTCTTAGGAAAAACAGGGATTATAACTAAGGAGGCCAGAAGAGCTGGAGAGAGTACTTTTCGTTCAGTGAACTTGAAGGAGTCCAAAGAAGGAAAATAACTGAGTTTGTTCTTTTTATTGCTTTCTTAAAAGAAAGCTCCAGTTTCCTGTGTTACCAGTTCTCTAGCATAAAATGTGAGATTGCAGTTTGAAGTTGGGAGTATATTCATTGAACACCTTTGTGTCGCTGCTTGATGTTCATTCCCCTGTACTGTGCATCAAAAAGAACAGTGTGAGCAATCCCCAGCAGTATTTTAGTTTAGTTTTTTTCAGGATTTTATTTGTTTGGGACGCCTGGGTGGCTCAGTTGGCTAAGCGGGTGCCTTCGGCTCAGGTCATGATCCCAGTATCCTGGGATCGAGTCCCGCATTTCGCTCCTTGCTCGGCAGGGAGCCTGCTTCTCCCTCTGCCTCTGCCTACCACTCTGTCTGCCTGAGCTCTCTCTATCTAATAAATAAATAAAAATCTTTAAAAAAAAAAGATTTTATTTGTTTGACAGAGAGAGCAAGAGAGCACAAGTAGGGGGAGCAGCAGGCAGAGGGAGAAGCAGGTCCTCCACTGCAGAGAGCCCGACGAGGGGCTCTATCCCAGGACCCTGGGATCATGACTCGAACTGAAAGCAGACCCCTAACTGACTGAGCCACCCAGGTGCCACTACCTTATAGTTTCTTTTAGTCTCTACATAGAATTACCACATAAATCAAAAGAAGTATATAGTATGAATATTAAGTTGTAGGAGAAGCAGTTTTTGCATGATTACTTTCCAGTTATTAGAATTAAAACTCTTTATCTGCTGTTCTTTAATAGCAGTCTTATCAGACTTAAAGTCATTTAGACACAGGAGAGCAAGTAAATATGTTATCTTGAATATATTCTCTAGCATATTATCGACAGTAGCTACTCTTAATATTAATGTTTGTTGTTTTCCTCACAATTCCTCAATAGATAATTATCTTCCTAAAATGATGAGAGTACTTTACAAGGAAATAATTGTTATTTTCTGGATTTGGTAACCCCGTTATTTAATAATCCTATTATGCTTTTCTAAGAGAAGAAGCTTCTTTTGTTTCTTAAGGTTTATGGTCCTTTGATAAAGACCCCTTTGTCTGCATTCTCCCCTCACCCTTGCAAACTAACATTCTAAAGATTTATGGTTTATAGGACACTTTTTTTTTTTTAAGATTTTATTTATTTATTTGTTACAGAGAGAGTGAGCACAGGTAGACAGAGTGGCAGGCAGAGGCAGAGGGAGAAGCAGGCTCCCTGCTGAACAAGGAGCCCGATGTGGGACTCGATCCCAGGACGCTGGGATCATGACCTGAGCCGAAGGCAGCTGCTTAACCAACTGAGCCACCCAGACGTCCCAGGACACTTTTTTTTTAATTAAACTTTTTTTAAAAAGATTTTATTTGTTTATTTGACAAAGATCACAAGCAGGCAGAGAGGCAGGCAGAGAGAGAGGAGGAAGCAGGCTCCCTGCGGAGCAGAGAGCCCGATGCAGGGCTCGATCCCAGGACCCTGGGATCATGACCTGAGCTGAAGGCAGAGGTTTTATTTAACCCACTGAACCACTCAGGCACCCCGGTTTATAGGACACTTTTACAAACAGCATCCCACTTAATACTTACAGACCTACGAGGTAGCTGTTCAGCAGTTTATCAAACATTAATGAAAGCTACCTGTTATGTATTAGGTACATCTCTAGGTTCTGGGGATTTAGAGATGAATAAGATGATCTTTATCCTTAGGACGTTCCCAGGGAGGCAGATTAGTAGACAAATACAGTTGCAATTTAGTAAAATACATATTAGAGCCCTACGCATTAGACTGATGTTAGTATAAGTTTGGGGGTAAGTTCAGGAAAGGCTCACCAAGGTGGAGATTCTTGAGCTTGATAGTGAAGGGTGTGTAGAGCAAGGACCAGGTAGGATCTGGATAGAGGGCCACAGTCATGAGGTTGTATGACAAGAGCGTACACGGGCACTTAGATTGTTCAGTATGACTAGAGTTGAGATGTGTTGGAAAATCTATGTACAGGAGAGGATGTGGGAGAGGAAGCCAGGGTTCAGACAATGGAGTACGTTGTATCCCATGGGAAAGGTTTTTTTTGTTGTTGTTGTTTTCTCTTGTATCCTGCCGATGGTATGGAAAGCCATTGAAACATAATCAGGGAAGCAGTGTAATCTGGTTTTCAGGTTAGAATCACCCCAGTAGATAAAACCATTGTTAGTCTTGTTATTGATACTCCTGTTTGCCATCCGCAGGATACTGCATCACAGTTCATTTATTTACTAAAACATGGTAAGAGGAGGGAAACAGTTAAATGCCCACTGAGACTTATTTTTAATAAGGAGAGGTCTTCAGGAACAATTGATGGGAGCTTTCCTGGTTTGGAGGAATGACAAAACTTGAAGTCCCTGGAAGTGGCCTGTGGTCAAAGAGACTGAAGGGTAGTAATGACCTAAGTAAACAAACAAGACTTCAAACATCAGGAGTTGTGGGAAATTCTGATAATAATCTCTACCTTGTTTGGCACTTCCTAGTCAGAGAGAACCTTAGGGATCTGGTGAGATTTAAAGTCAGATGGAGAATCATGGGACAGTAAAGATATCATGAACTTAGTGTGTGATGTATATGGTGTTATATATACCATATGAGGACTGATGTTGGGAAGTCAGGATGGCAGCCGAATTCCCAGTAAGCAACATATGGTACACTTGTTTAAAGCCAGTATGTCATTTCTACCATTTATAGCTGTCCGAGTTTGGTGTTATGTCGGAGAATTCTTAGATGATGATATGGTTTAGTGGTGGCTTTTGCTGAGTTCCCTGTTACTGTACAGAGGGTCAGGTAAGTCTCATCTGCTTACCAACAGTGCCAGTTAAAACTTGGAATTAATAGATTTTCAACCTCTGCTAAAGAGAGAATTAAAACTCAGACCTCTGGCCCTCTACCCATGTAGAATACAACTCTTGGCAGTTTTCAGCTTTTCCCCTTCAGTCATCTCCTAATCTTCAGGTTCCCTTTTTTTGTCATGTCACTTTTAGAAATGGGTCAACTACTTCTGGGTGAAAATTTTCCACTACTGAAGGCCAGCTTGTTTATCTTGTCTGTGGCTCTTTCTGTTTCTCAGGGTGGCTCAGTCGGTTAAGCGTCTGCCTTCAGCTCAGGTCATGTTCCCAGGGGCCTGGGCTTGAGTCCTGCATTGGGCTCCTTGCTTGGTGGGGGAGCCTGCTTCTCTCTCACCTGCTCCCCCTGCTTGTTCTCTCTCTCTTTTTCTCTGACAAATAAATTGTTTAAGAACAAAAAAAGAACATGAGCATTTTCAGGAATGTATATATGAATGAGTCAACTTTAAAGACTTTCCACCTTGTTTCCTTTACTTAGTAGAATGAGGCTTTTCTATTCTAGGGACAGTTTCTCTTCTAGGGGCGATTTACCCCAGAGGGGGCATTTGGCCGTTGACTTGATGGAGACATTTTTGATTGTCAAGATTGGGAGGGAGTCGTGCTACTGGTATTTAGTGGGTAGAGGCAGGGGATACTGTGAAACAGCATAATGCACATCATAGCCCCTAAAACAGAGAATTATCCAAAGCCAAGTGTCAGTAGTGCCAAGCTTGAAAACCCTACTCTAGGTATATACTTCATTCTCTGCCCCCACCCTGCAAGGTTTTTTTGTTGTTGTTGTTTTGTTTTATACTGTTTTTTTTTATTATGTTCAATTAGCCAACATATGATATATCATTAGTTTTTTTTTTTTAAAGATTTTATTTATTTATTTGACAGACAGAGATCACTAGTAGGCAGAGAAGCAGGCAGAGAGAGAGAAGGAAGCAGGCTCCCCACTGAGAGAGAGCCTGATGCAGGGCTCGATCCCAGGACCCTGGGATCATGACCTGAGCCAAAGGCAGAGGCTTTAACACACATCATTAGTTTTTTGATGTAGTGTTCAACGATTCATTTAGCTGCATATAACACCCAGTGCTCATCACAACACATGCCCTCCTTAATACGTATCACCCAGTTACCCAATCCTCCCCCTCTGCTCCCTTCTGTAACCCTCTGTTTGGTCCCCGAAGTCCAGAGTCTCCTGGTTTGTCTTCCTCTCTGACTTCTTTCCATTCAGTTTTCCCTCCCTTCCCCTGTGGTCCTCCATGTTATTCCTTATGTTCCACATATGAGTGAAACCATATGATAATTGTCTTTCTCTGCTTGACTTATTTCACTCAGCATAATCCTCTCCAGTTCCATCCATGTCAACACAAATGATGGGTATTCATCCTTTTGATGGCTGAGTACAGCCATTCTGGAAAACAGTATACAGGCTCCTCAAGACATTAAAAATAGAGCTACCTGGGGCGCCTGGGTGGCTCAGTGGGTTAAAGCCTCTGCCTTCGGCTCAGGTCATGATCCCAGGGTCCTACGATCGAGCCCCACATCGGGCTCTGCTCAGCGGGGAGTCTGCTTACTCGTCTCTCTGCCTGCCTCTCTGCCTACTTGTGATCTCTGTCTGTCAAATAAATCTTAAAAAAAGAACTACCCTATGACCCAGCAATTTCACTACTAGGTATCTTGGCCAAAGATACAGATACAGTGAAAAGAAAGGGCACATGCTCCCCACTGTTCATAGCAGCAGTGTCCACAAGAGCCAAACTGTGGAAGGAGCTGAGATGCCCTTCAACAGATGAATGGATAAAGAAGATGTGGTCCATATATACAATGGAGTATATGCTTCATTCTTAACTAATAAAATTACTTTTCATTTCAGAGTTTTGAAGCTCCATGTTCTTCAGCATCACTTGAAAGTATTCAAGATACAGATCAAGAGGTTAATGACATACTTATTTACTTTGAGTATTTCAATGAAATTAAGTCAAACAGTTCCTATATTAATAATGACTATAAACACCTTGGGAATATGAAAACAGTGATATCTCTACTTAAATCAATGTGTATGTTTTACAAATTAATAAAAAACTTCTTGGAAGATATTTACATTTAATTGATCACCTTTTTGTCTTTGTTTCTAGTAAGCTCTAAACGGTTTGGAATAAAGAGCATGGAGCCTGTAGCCTACAAGTTACATGAATTTTGATTTAATGTTATCATACTTTTGCATGCTAATGCCTAGGTTTACCAAAATTCAGTATGATATTAATCTGTTGGCTTCATTTTTCTAATCAGCAATAAGGTGAAAATGTTATTCAATGAAAATGAGACTGCATGCATATTTATTTATTTTTTACCTGTTGTTTCATTTTCCAGGTAGAATCTCTTGATTGAACCTCTTGGAATTATTGCATAGATTTTTTTGTTTCTTGGTCCTAGATTAAAATTAGGTTCATGAAATACTTTGTAGTTTTCTATTTAAGGAAGACTTTAAAACCATATTGATTGCTTTTTATTTGTGATAATCAGTTGTATTTTTCTGCCCTGTGGGTCAGTGCTTCTTGATAGAAGAAAGATTTCTCACTTCTGTTCCAGATCTAGATTAGACATATAATTCTTAGCATCAAAATACATCAGGGAACTACTTCCCTGAAGTGAGAAGGGTCTTAAAATCTAGATTTCAAAAAAAAAAATCTAGGATTTCAGTTTTTGATGGCTCATAACCAATCTTAGAACAAGAAGAGGCTCATCATTCAGATGAAAAGATAGTTGGCTCCCAAAGTACATTGACGTGAAAACGGGATGAGAATGAGAAAGTCTACTATGTATTAGGCTCTGTGCAAGGAACTTCATATTATTTAATCCTGACAAAAATACTAATAGAAAACAGATATTTAACATTCATATTTTGTAGATGAACAAACGGAGACCCAAGGTAGCTAAATAATTTCTTTGCCTAAGGTTACAGAGGTAGTAAAAGTTTTAAAATCCTGTGTGTGGTTATAAATCTGTATCATTTTCCCATTCTACCTCCATATTTTTGGGACCTTTTTCCCACAAACCATCTCAAGTAAATTTATTAGAGTTCATTGCTTTCTAATCTTATTAATCTGCAAGTGGATAATCCAGAATATTTTACTGTGGGTCTTTCACAATTTAGATGCAGATAGTAGAAGAGCTCCATGCTGCACGTGTGGGAAAAAGTGTGGATTTGCCTGTGGTTTTCTCTTCTGGAGAGTTAACGAGCATGGAGATCGACTTGGTGGAAGATGATGTACATTCCTCTGCTGGTATACCCTATCTGTACATGATGATATCTGTGATCTGTGCTTTCTCAGGAGTTAATGAGCCAACATGCAATTTTTATAATATTTAGATGAAAAATGTTTAATTGTGCTCATTTGAAAAATAAGGTATGGTATATGTCTTCTAGTGACAGTGTTCAGGTCTAATATGTGTCCTATTTGTTTTATACATCTCAAATTATTAGGCAATTTTAGGCATGTTTTCTCTTTCTCTTTTTTTGCCAAGGGTCAGTAATGAGGATTGTCTTTTATTCTGCTATCAATTATCAGAGTTGTCTTTTATTCTTGCCCTAAATCATGACTTTTGACAGTTTCAGTTATGTAAAGCACTGATCAGAAATAGATAGAGAACAATTGAGGGTTACTGGGGGGAAGGTGGGCAGGGGGATGGGTTAAATGGGTGATGGGTTAAGGAGGGCCCTTGTAGTGATAAGCACTAGGTATTGTATGTAAGTGATCAATCACTAAATTCTGCATCTGAAACTGATATCATACTGTATGTTACTTAACTGGAATTTAAATAAAAACTTAGAAATAATGAAGATTTCCCAAAGATATTATATCCATGGATTTCTTATTTATGTAGTAAAGTTTTGATCATTCTTCCCACTTGGAGAAGGTAATAGATACTACCCAAAGTCTGTTAGCATATTATTTTGAATTGAATTTATAAAAATATAATGCTACATTGCATTCACATCATACTTTTCAATTTGCTAAGTGTTTTCCTGTGCATTAACTTATCTGATCCTCACAATGGCCCTGTTAAATAATAATAATGCTAATGTTACCTGTTTTCTTTCATTTGTGCATATTTATCTTTTCAATTATATTTCACTTACAGTATACTAAAATTAGCCTATAAATACTAAGTGTACCACTACTAGTGATGCAGAATAAAGTTTGGCAAACATAGTTACTACTGGAACTAATCAGTTTATGATTTAATATCCGTTCAAGCAATTCATGATGTTTTACTGGTAGATAGTTAAACATTGATTACTGTTCTTTTTAAGGATTAGAATGAACACAGTTTTGTTTTTGTTGTCTGAAGGACTGCCTTCTCTTAAGAATGCCATCAAAGTTCTGTGATATCAAAACTTTAGTTATTGTCCAAGTCTGTTATCAAATATCTTGAAATCCTAACTTTGCTCTTTTTTTCTAGCAAATACTGCTTCAGATAAAAAGCTTCTAATTGTTATTGACACAAATATTCTGATGAATCACCTCAATTTTGTTAGAATTTTGAAGACAACGGAAATTCCAGGTATTTATAAAACCTAATTCTGATTTTCTTATTTGAGTTGATATTTTATATTAACAATGATGAGGGTGTTTTTTTCCCCACAAATACATTTCCATTTAAATATGTTAGGAAGTATGGGACGCCTGGGTGGCTCAGTTGGTTAAGCAGCTGCCTTCGGCTCAGGTCATGATCCCAGCGTTCTGGGATCGAGTCCCACATCGGGCTCCTTGCTCAGCAGGGAGCCTGCTTCTCCCTCTGCCTCTGCCTGCCACTCTGTCTTCCTGAGCTTGTGCGTGCGCTCTCTCTCTCTCTCTCTCTAATAAATAAATAAATAAAATCTTAAAAAAAATAAATATTTTAGGAAGTATGTATCTTTTTTTTTATTAAAGATTTTATTTGAGAGAGAGAGAGCATGAGAGGGGAGGAGGTCAGAGGGAGAAGCAAACTCCCCACGGAGCTGGGAGCCCGATGTGGGACTGGATCCCGGGACTCCGGGATCATGACCTGAGCTGAAGGCAGTGGCCTGGGTGGTGCCCATGAAGTATGTATCTTAAAATTTATATTAATCAGTAGAAATTTAAAAAAAAAAAGCCTTCACATGTCAATCTAATAATCCAAAGTTACTCTTCTTTGATCTCCTACAGTATCTATTATTTTTTAACATTCATTTGACACATCTGTTTTGTTTTTCTTTTAAAGATTTATTTATTTATTTGAGAGAGAGGGAGAGAGAGAGAGCTTGTGCACAGGGGCAGGGCCAGAGGGAGAGAGAGTCCTAAACAGACTCTGCCCTCAGAGCTGGACATGGGGTTCATTCCTGACCCTGAGATCATGACCTGTGCCAAAATCAAGAGTCAGATGCTTAACCCACTGCATTATGCAGGCGCCCTGTACTTAGATCTGTTTTTAGTTACCATTATTTATATATTACTGCTTCATTTAGACTGTGAACTCCTTACTTTAAAACTTCCAGTGCTCCTAAAGCAGTTCAATTTAGTAGCTCAATAAATATTTGTTGACTTCTAAGAAATCTTTTTTATTTTTCAGGCTTTGACAAACTTGTGTTAATAATTCCCTGGGTGGTTATCCAAGAGCTGGATCGTATGAAGGCAGGAAAATTGCTAAAACATGCCCAGCACAAAGCTGTGCCTGCAGTTCATTTCATCAATGACAGTCTCAAAAATCAAGATAGAAAGCTATGGGGTCAGTCACTACAGCTTGCATCTCAAAAACTTTGTAAGTATTATTCTCTCAGGGTGTTTCCTGATTAAGGTTTGTTTGGTTGCTGACTCATTGAGGGGAAATGGTGCAGAACTTTAAAAAAAATTTGTGAGCATTGGAATATGAATGGCCAGACATAGTGATGGTTAGAGGTATTCTAGTAGTCTTGTTTCATGCATTCTTGGATTTTTATTTTTCTGCTTCTAGACCTTCTTAGGTTATGTCTCTATTTCACAGATAGTGACTGTATAGTTCTGTATGCATAATTTTCCATATTATAGTACTTTGGATTCTTTTTTTTTTTTAAGTACCATTGTTCAGTGATGAGGCCAGTAAGTAATCAAGGTTTCTAATCTGTCGCTGATTAGACTTTGTCACTGTGCAGTCTGTATAATGCAGAGAGAGGCATTGTTTTCCTCTGGTTTGTCAGAATCTGTAGTAAGGAGGTGTTTGTATAATAAATGTCTATGGAATGTCTCTTGATTCATTTTTTTCCATATTTGTTTCTTTTCAGTCATTTTCAAGTCATTTTAGTCTTAGAACCTAAGTATGCAATGTCATATATATATGTCATACTGTATATTTATATATATATATATATCACCTTGTGGGGAGAAAAGATCTATGTGTAAAGCAACACTGTTGCCTCTGCAGAGTTTATACATATATTTAGAGGATTTATTTTATTCTTTAAGACTTTGTTTCCTTTTTTTTTTTTTTTTAATTTGACACAGAGAGAGGGAGAGAGAGATCAGGTAGGTAGGTAGAGAGGCAGGCAGAGGGGGAGGGGAAAGCAGACCTCCTGCTGAGCAGAGAGCCCAATGCAGGGCTCGATCCCAGGACCCTGAGATTATGACCCGAGCCGAAGGCAGAGGCTTAACCCACTGAGCCACCCAGGCACCCCTAAAACCTTGTTTTTTCTCAACTCAGAATTATTTGTATATGTACATTTATACTAACTTAAATATTATGGACTTATGTTTTCTACTCATATATACTATAAGATATGAAAGAATTCATTCTGTGATGAACCTAATCATGGTATTAACCCTGAGAAGGCTTTTGGCATAGTCATTTAGTCTTAAATCTTTGAAGAATGCGACGACATGGATGGAACTAGAGGGTATTATGCTTAGCGAAATAAGTCAATCGGAGAAAGACAACTATCATATGATCTCCCTGATATGAGGAAGTGGAGATGCAGTGGGGGTGGGGGTTAAGGGGGTAGGAAAAGAAAAAATGAAACAAGATGGGTTTGGGAGGGAGACAAACCAAAAGAGACTCTTAATGTCATAAAACAAACTGAGGGGGGTGGGGGAGAGGGGGGTTGGGAGAGGGTGGTAGGGTTACATTATATGTTTAAATAAAAATAAAATTAAAAAAAAAATCTTTGAAGAAGATTCATTCATTTCCTTTACAAATATTTATTAGTGCTTGGTGTGTTCCATATACAATCCTTATGCATTTTGAGCAGGAGCTTCATGTGGTATTTTTATTTTTATTTATTTATTTTTAAAGATTTTATTTATTTATTTGACAGATGGAGATCACAAGTAGGCAGAGAGGCAGGCAGAGAGAGAGGAGGAAGCAGGCTCCCTGCCGAGCAGAGAGCCCGATGCAGGACTCGATCCCAGGACCCTGGGATCATGACCTGAGCCAAAGGCAGAGAGAGGCTTTATTTAACCTACTGAGACACCCAGGCGTCCCTCATGTGGTATTTTTAAAAGCTTTCAAAGGAAAACCACAAATATTAGAGTTAAGAAAATACTAAAATGTTTGAACATTTATGTTAAATTGAACATCTCAGGTGGTCTTTTTTTTAACTTCTCATTATGAAACATTTCAAATGCAGAGGTCAAATAATGTATGACTCCTTGTGTACCTTTCATTCTTTTTCAGTAATTATCAACATTTTGCCATTCTTATTTATTCTCTCATTTCCTTTTATCCTCTTCCTACTTTTGGAACTCCTGCAGTAGTTTGAAGCAAGTCCCAGATACTGTAAGATATCATTTTTACTAATAAATACGTTGATATGTGTTGCTAACAGATAAGACTTTTTTTTTCTGAACAGCTACACAATTAACAAAATTAATCCCAATCTAAACCATGTGAGTAAAACCCCAAACCTTAAAAGGAGAGGGGAATTTTTTTTACTCTTAATCTTTTACTTTTTCTAGTTTGTTGATATAAACTATATTTTATTATATAATAGTTTGGATAAGGATGATAATAATGGATAACACTTACAGAGCCATTTTTCTCTGAACCCTTTTCCAAGTGTTTTACCAGCTAATATCGTGTTCAAACCATACAGTACTTGTGGAAGTTATTAGCCCCATTTTATAAATGAGGTAATTGAGATACAGAGGGGTTAAGAACTTTCTCTAAATAACATGTCTATATCTTCAATAGATTTGCTTTGAAAATTATTTTAGAGCTCATTTTAGATATTTCAGCCACATTTATTATTTATAGATGCTTTACATGTTTCTTTTGACTTTTCCATGTTCATATGCTTTTTTAAGATGCTTTGACTTCCTCAATGTCTGCTTTTTTTGATGACTAAGGAGGATAAATCATAGTAGTGGTCTCAGACTTCTGTGTTGTTTTAATTTCTGGGTATCTTCCTCAAAACCCATACTTTACTTCAGTGTTTGAATGGTATTATTAGATTGTAGTTTTTATTAAATTGCTGAAATTGCTTTTAGTTATAAGGTCATAGATATAATAATAGATTATTTGTAATTGTCTGTGTCAGGTAAGTCCTTTATGTGTTTCTATGTATCACTGTTTTCTTCATTGATCATTAAAATATTACTTATATAAAGTACAAGGTGCTTAATAGGTTTATTCTGTTGATAATGATTTTATGATATCCATTAGAAATATCTTTAGGCTTTTTTATCATAATGAAATTACATTTTGTATTCTAATGATAAACTAATAGTCTTATGAGAAAACTCAATTCAGGATTATTTTTTAAAGATTTTATTTATTTATTTGACAGAGAAATCACAAGTAGGCAGAGAGGTAGACATAGAGAGAGGGGGAAGCAGGCTCCCTGCTGAGCAGAGAGCCTGACACAGGGCTCGACCCCAGGACCCTGGGGTCATGACCTGAGCTGAAGGCAGAGGCTTTAACCCACTGAGCCACCCAGGCGCCCTGAGAAGCTTAAATTCTTAAATGCTTAAATATTAAACATCATGTTAACTAGAATTTAATAGGATTTTGTGGGGTTTTTTTTTTGGTGTTGTGAGTAGAGGTCATACTATTGTGCCATTTAAGCTTGAGTTTTACATAATGTATATTACTTAAAAAGTACTTGATATTGTCTCTTATTGGGTCAATTGTTCCTATAAATTTTCTTGTTTCATTTTCCTTGTTAAGCAGTTTGCCCAGGATTACATGTCTAGTAAGTGGGAAAGCAGGGATTCAGACCTAGATAAATCTATTTCCAGAGTCTTTGTTTTGTTCACTTTTGAACAGCACCTGAGCAGGGGCTCAAAAATATTTGTTGAATAAATATTTCATGAATATCCTTGCAGTTTTAGGTGTGTTTTCAAGCCCTGCATATTCTAGAAAAAGTGAGAACACAGATAATCTTGAATTTTATTTAGAGCGGTATACTGTAACCTTTAACCTTCTTTCACCTTCTGAATTACTTAAAGCTAATGATTTTTTGCTGCCCATTTTGCCTTATTGTGATATTGACTCTGTGAGCTAAAAGAAGGAAAATCGGCTACTGCACTGTATGTCTTCTTGGCTTACTGGTTTTCTGATAAAAGAACTGAATCCTCTTTTTAGGCTTATGCTCTGAGATCAATTCAGTTCTGTCTGGACTTCACTAGAGACTGTGAGCTCCTCAATAGTTCTTTTTTTTTTTTTTTTTTTAAAGATTGTATTTATTTATTTGACAGACAGAGATCCCAAGTAGGCAGAGAGGCAGGCAGAGAGAGAGAGGAAGAAGCAGGCTCCCTGCTGATGCGGGGCTCTATCCCAGGACCCTGAGATCATGACCTGAGCCGAAGGCAGAGCTTTAACCTGCTGAGCCAGTTACTTAGCACAGGGGCCTGGGTACAAATTCAGCCCTATATAAAAATTTGTTCCTTGAGTGAATGAGTTTTCTAATTTGAATGTTTAGAGGACTAAGTAATATAGGCTAAAAGTTGAGGGGGAAAAAAGCTATAGTCTAGAAACAGAGTTTTAAGGCTCCTTGTCTAGTATATCTTGAATCTTAGTGTGTATGAGACTCACCAAGGAGTTTAAATTTGTGTTTGGGTCCAGACTTTAAAGATTCTTATCCAGAAGTGGGTCTGGGTTATAGCCCTGAAATCTTATTATTAAGTACTTGAGGGAGTTTTGAGGCAGGCAGTGTAAGGACTTAGGAAAAACATTGTCTTTGATCTTATTTCTACACATTATATCATTTTCACAAAAACCAAACTTTTACATCATGCTTTAAGGCTTACAGAATGCCAGAGCACACTCTGTCAGCCATTGATTAACACTTGGTAGGAATTTTTGTGTTTTTTACGTAGGGTCCATATCACCTTTTCCTGTGGATCTCTAAATGTTAATTGCTTAGAGATTAAGGAAAAACAGACACATGAAAATGGTTCTCTTGCTGGTTGAACAGTTATTCATTATTTTACATACCTCTTTTTTTTTTAAGATTTTATTTATTTATTTGACAGAGATCACAAGTAGGCAGAGAGGCAGACAGAGAGAGAGGAGGGGAAGCAGGCTCCCTGCTGAGCAGAGAGCCCAATGTGGGGCTCCATCCCAAGACCCTGGGATCATGACCTGGGCTGAAGGCAGAGGCTTTAACCCACTGAACCACCCAGGTGCCCCTTACAGGCCTCTTTTAAGTGGAGATCATTTTAAGCATGATGTAAGTGACTGAATTGAGACTAGAATTAATAGCTTTAGGTTTCTAGTATGGCATTTAACTTATTGATCACTTTCTTTTGTGTTTATTAATAGTCATATCCTATTCTATTTTAGTAGTAAACTAACTACTTTGGTAATTCTACCTGAGTTCTACCTTCTTTGGAATTCTACCTGAACTCTAGATCCCGAAATTTTAAGGCATTATTTTGCTGTGTCTTATTTTTCTCTTTTTATTTAAGGAGTGTTCATTCTTTTAGATGTTTTTGACTTGTAAATACAACCTAGACTGTCCAGATTTTTAGTATGCTTATTGATTGTCGCTTTTGCTAAATTTCCAGATGGACTGAGTGACGAGAACAATGACGATCGAGTATTAAAATGCTGTCTTCAGTACCAGGAATTAGTCCCTTGTTCTGTTGTTATTCTGTGCACGTGAGTTTCATAGTCATTTCACTCTTTTATTTTTTGTTTTTCTAAATAGCAGCTATACCAGAGAATTTTTAGAAGTCATATTCTACCCACCAGATTAAGGATAAAAAATGTACATGATTTTCAAGATGTTCCAATATGCATTTCAATTTTGTACCATATTCTTATAACATGTAAGCTATAGAAGAATGAGATTTGAAACTTAGAAAGTCTTATTTCATTTTTTTATATGACATTCAGAAACCTTTTATAAAAGCTGGGGACAGCCAATTCAATCTGCCAATAAAATAGTTCAGAAATAAAAGTGTGACAGATTTTTGATCATGAGGCAAAAAGATTAATTAATTAATTAATTAGTTTGTGGGGAAGAGGTGATGCCTGTTCATAGAGTGAGGGCTGGAGTTGTGGCTCTCCCACTTACTACCCTTGTGACCTGGGAAAGTTGCTTAACTTAGTTTCCTTACATATAAAATATAGGGGGATACTAATTCCTGCCTCCTGGATTTATTGCAAGAACTTAGATAATGTATACACATAAAGGACTTAAGGTAGTGCCCAGTACATAAAATGATCTCACTAAGAGTCTTTTCCTCCTTTCCCCTTTCTCCTCCTTCCCCTCCATTCCCAACTAGTTTTTTCATAACTTAGTTCTAAGGTAAAACTAACATAATGTTAAGCAAAATTGTACTCATCGTCTATGAGAAAAAGCCTGAAGGAACCAAGAAGAGCAATTTAAACTGCTGTTTTGTCTGAATTTTATTCACTGAAAAGTAGAGTTCTTTTGTTCCTTACAGTTTCACAAACATGCCTAAATTCTGTATGAAATACAGTGATTATAGAAATGAATAGCCCTAAGGTTTTTCTTGTAAGGGGGTATGGTCAGTTATCATTTTAAATATATGGAAGCATTGAATCACTATGTTATGTACCTGAAACTAATATAATGCTGTATGTTAACTAAAGTGGAATTAAAACTTTAAAAAAAAGTAAAATTCTCATTTTAGTTGTCTTCAAAGATGTTGGTATTCTATTTGGAATTAAAGGAAATATTAAAGATTTCTGCCGCCAGGTTATTTAAAGTTATATTTTGATCTAGGGCATAATATATCAGCTTGAAGTTTGTGGAAGATTGAAATAGGATAATATGTTAACCATTTTGAATTTGAGATAAGCTAAATTTGAGAGATAAATAACATATTGTTGCTTTTTTAGTTCAACTTAGAATGAAAATTAAACCGGTGAGACTTTATCATTTCTCCATTATTTCTGCAGTCACTGTTTTGGGAATAGCAGATATAACAGTTTTAGTGAAATGAAAATTTGGAGTTGGACTTTACTTTTAATTCTAGCATTATGTTCTGTTTTTAATTTTTATTTCTACCTGTAAAAGGCCAGGATCATTCCTACTGCGTAAGCTACCTACTTATTACGAGAATACATTCACTTTACTTAAATGGGTGATGATGACGATTGTGATGATAATATTGATAATAATAGTGCTAGGAGAGCCCTTCTTCAACACTGTATACTGTATGTAATTCCACGTGCATTACTTTACATTTACAATCCTGAGTGTGGGCCAGCAACCCCTAGTTCATACCTCTCTCTCTCTCTCTCTCTCTTCGTAATTCTATGTTCATCTACTATTTGCTTTCTCTACTTGGATGCATTATAGACATCTGGGACATCCCATCTCCAAAAATGAACTCTTGATTTTTCTTTCTAAACGTTCGCCATCTGAACAAAAAATGTCAGTTTCCACTCATTTGCTCATTTCTGAGCCGGAAATGTTGAGTCATTCTTGATAACTGCTCCTCCCTCATACTCTATATCTGGTCAATTAATGGGTCTTGTGCGATCTTTTCTTCATCTCCCCTGCCACCATCCTTTGTCCATCATGCTATTTTTCCACTTGCTTTTTGACTCGAAGACTAATTTAGGCTCTCTACTTTCACACTTGCTCCCCTCCATTTATTCTTCAGAAAGGAATAATGGCAATTTTTCACTTTTAATTAAAAAAAGTTTCATTATGGAGAATTTCAATGATAGTCAAAGTGAAGAAGAATTAATAAACTCCTAGTATTCAGCTACAATTATAAAAATTCTCCTATATATATATATATACACACATATATATATATGTATATAGTTATCTATATCCATTCACTCCTTATCCCCCCTATTATTTTTATAAGGTTTTTTGTGTTTTGGGGGAAAATGTACAATATTGAAATGCACAAATCTTAATTATATGATGTTGACAATGTTGACAATATATATATCCCTCTCAATATATAGAACACTTCCATCTTCCCAGAAAATACTCTTATGCCCCTTTGTGGCCTTTTTCTGGTTTCTGGAAGCTGATAGCACTTTTTTGAGACTGCTATAAATTTACCTGTTTCAGTTGCATCCCACAAATTTTGATGTTTTGTTTTTATTTTAATTCAGTTCAATATAACTTCCCTTTGGTATTTAGATGTTTGTTGTTTAACTCCAAATATTTGCAAATTTTCCAGTTTTCTTTTTGCTATCAGTTTGTGGGTTAGTTCCACCTTGATTTGAGAACATTAATTTATATGATTTCTTTTAAATTTGTTAGTTTGTTTTATTGCCAAGAATTTGGTGAATGTTTTATATGCACTTAAAAGAATTTGTATTCTGCTTTTGTGGGTAGAGTATTCTATAAATTTCAATTAGGTCAAGTTGGTTGATAGCATTGTTCAGGTTTTCTATAACCTTACCAATTGTCTGCTTATTCTGTGACTATTGAGAGAGGCATATTGAAATCTCTAACTATAATTATGGGTTTGTTTAATTTTCCTTTCAGTTCTGTTTGTTTTACTTCATGTATTGTAAAACTTGGTAATAAGATGCCCACATTTTTAGGATTGTTTAGGATTGTCTTCGGAGAACTGACCCCTTTCTCATTATATAATGTCTCTCTCTGTTCCTGAAAGTCTTCTTTGTTTAGTATTAATACTACCATCCCAGTTTTGTTTTGGTTAGTATTTATCTGGTATATTTTTTCCCATCAACTTACTTTTAACCTGTGTCTTTACACTAAGGTAAGTATTTTGTGGGTAGCTTGTTGTTGGTACTTTATTTTTGTCCAGTCTGACAACTTGTTATTTGTTTTGTTTTTGTTTTTGTTTTTTTGAGAGAGAGAGCACAAGCAGAGAGGGGCAGAGAGAGAAAGAGAGAGAGAATCAAGCGGGCTCCACACTGAGTGTGGAGCCCAACATGGGGCTCAATCTCACCAGCCTGAGATCATGACATGCGCCGAAATCAAGAGTTAGACACTTAACCCACTGAGCTACCCAGGCGCCCCACAGCTTCTTTCTTTTAAGTGATGAGTTTATACCACTTAAATTTAATTGGCTGGATCAAATCTACCTTTTTGCTAATTGTTTTCTATTTGTTTCATCTGTTCTTTTCTTTTCCTTCCTTGAGTTAATTGTGTATCTTTTATGGTTCAACTTTATCTCCATTATTGAATATTTATACCTTTTTGAAAAACACATTTTAATGGTTGCCTTAGCATTTATGGTATATATCTTACTTGATCAAAGTCGTCAACCCTCAAATAATATTATATTGCTTCATGTTCAGTGTAAGGATCTTATAACAGTTTCTTTCTCCCATCCTTTGTGCTGTCATTGTCATATATGTTACCTTTACAGAAATGATGATAAGCACAATGTTTTGTTACTGTATTTGCTTCCATCATTTGACATTTAAAGCAATTAAAAATAAGTGCATATTTTAAGTTAATATTTTATTTTCATTTTTTGCACTCTTCATTATTTTTATAGATTAAAATTTCTGTCTGGTGTTATATTCCTTCTGCCTAAACAAATTTCTTTGGCATGTGTGTATCTATTGGTAGTGAAATTTTGGGTTTTGTTTGTCTGATAATATCTTCATTTCTTAATTAATTAATTTATTTTTTAATCTATTTATTGGAGAGAGAGAGAGAGAGTGCAAGCTCAAGCAGACAGAGTGGTAGGCAGAGGCAGAAGGAGAAGGAGGCTCCCTGCCGAGCAAGGAGCCTGATGTGGAACTCTATCCCAGGATGCTGGGATCATGACCTGAGCCGAAGGCAGCCGCTTAACCAACTGAGCCACCCAGGCATCCCTCTTAATTTATTTTTGAAAGATATTTTTGCTGGATATACAGTTCTGGGTTGACTTTTTTTTTTCCTTTCAATATTTTAAAAAGGTCACTCCATTTTCTTCTAGTTTGTATGGTTTCTGATGAGAAGTCTGATGTAAATGTTATCTTTGTTCCTCTATGTAGGTAATGTGTCTTTTTTTTACTTTCTGCTTTCAGGAGCTTTTCTTTGTCTTTTGCTTTTGCAGTTTATTTTAGCAGTTTTTAGCAGATATTCCCAGGTGTGTGTGTGTGTGTGTGTGTGTGTGTGTGTGTGGTGGGGGTAGGGAAATAGGTAGAGAAGGATTTATCCTGGTTGATGTTCTCTATGCTTCTTGGATCTCTGGTTTCCGTCTGTCTTCAATTTTAGATAATTCTCAGCCACTATTTCTTCAAATGTTTCTTCTGCCCATTCCCTCTTTTCTACTTCTCCTATTATAGAATTATACTATAATAGCCAGTTTCCAAGATGATCCCAATGATTCTTGCCTCTTAGTGTTAACACCCTTGTGTAGTCCTCTCCTGCATTGATTGTACCAGGGTTGGTTGTACCAGTGACAAACTATCACTATCAGATTAGGTTAGAAAAATGAGGATATTAAAGACTGGGACTGTCTTCTCAGGCACTCTCTTGCTTTCTGCTCTCTCAAATCACTTGTTTTGTGGAAGCAAGCTGCCATGCTGTGAACAGCCCAATGGAATAGACCTGCATGGTGAGAAACGGAAGCCTCTAGCCAAGAGCCACATGAATGAGTGTCATTTAAACCTTGAGATGGCTGCAACTCTAGGCAACATCATATTTCAACCTTGTGAGATATCCTGAACCAAAACCAACCAGTCAGACTGCTCCCAGATTTCTGACTCTTAGAAGCTGTGTGAGATAATGTTTGTTTTAAACTGCTAAGTTTGGGGATGATTTGTTATACAGTAATAGATAAATAATATAAGCACATATGTTGGATTGTTTTATATTGTCTTACAGCTGCTGGATTAAAAAAAAAAAACACTTTTTTTCTCTTTTCATTTCAGTTTGGGTAATTTCTTTTGACCTGTCTTCAAGTTCGTAATTTCTTTCCTTGCCTATGTCGAGTCTGCTGTGGAGTCTGTTTTAAAGACCTTCTTCATTTCTGTTACTGTGGCTTTTTTTTTTTTTAATTGCTAGCAGTCACATTTAATTTTCATCTGTGCTGAAATTGCCCATGTGATTTTGCATGATATTCACCTTTTCCACTAGAGCCTTTAACAAATGTAATCAGAATTATTTAAAATTCCCTATCAGCGTGCTTCAACTTCTGTGTCATATCTAAGTCTGGTTCAGTTGATTGCTTTGTCTCTTGGTAGCATGTTGTTTGTTTGTTTTTTTTTTTCTGGGTAGAATTTATATGCAGATTTTAAGGTTTACCTGTTCCGTGGCTTCCTCCCTTCTTCAGTTCCCCCCTTAACTTTTTGTCTGCTCTGGCTAGTCCTGAAAATAGTCTTCTGACATTCCAAGTTTCTGTGGCTGTGCTTTCTGTTGTAGCCATTGACGAATTAGAGAATGCCCTTGGGCAAAGAGATAGAACCATGTAGCTCTTAGCAGAGCAGTACCTCTGTATTGAGGGTAAGCTTCCCTCCAGCTCCTGCCTTCATTTTATTTCTCCCGAGTGCCTTCAGATAGGCATTTTTTTTTTTTTTGTCCACATTTTCTAATCCTCATCAGTGGGAAGATTAGTCTAACCAATCTACTCTACCATTAGCAAAAGCTGGAAATCTGTTGGATTCCAGAACAGCAATTTAATAAACACAGATCTGATCATGTCACTTACCCACCGAAGCCCTTAAATGTCTTCCCATTTATTAATGCCCTTGGCTTTCTCTATAGCCACATAAACTGGTCTCATGCACTATACTGTAATCATACTTCCTTCTTTCAGCAAATAGCAAATTCTCACCATTTGTCTTATATTCACTGCTAGTAAATTTGTAATTGCCTGCCACATGGAAATTATTTCTCTTACTTTGGCTCTCTGTTTATTTCTTTTCGGATGGTCATATTCCTGTGTTCAAATCCAGTTCCAACTTACAGGTACAATTTTGGGCAAGTTACTTAACCTCTTTACACCTCAGTTTTTCATTTGTGAAAGGGGAATAAAAATGATACCACTCCTACCTATGAGGTTTACTGTGAGAATTGGATGGATTGACTACACACACACACACACACACACACACACACAACAGTGCCTGGTATCAGGAAAACACTCAATATATAATAATTATTGTTTTCAAAAATTCATATGCTGTGACTCTACTGTGTGTTCATTCCTTTATCCTGTTTTAAAAAACTTATCCTTTGTTAATATACATGTTGAGAATCATCCACCTCTGATTAGATCCCATGTGTTTTGAGTTGCCATGTGATTTATCTTATAAAAAATAAAATATTTTTTCCTCCTAACCCCAACCTTAGGGATGATAGAAATTTAAGAAACAAAGGCCTAATAAGTGGTGTGAAGTCACTCAGTAAAGAAGAATTGAGTGCAGAGTTATTAAACTTATCTCTGAACACAGATGTATGTCATCAGCCTTGTATATCTAAACAACAATTGAAAGCAGGTAGTATTCTTACTACAAATAATTAGAAATATATCTTTTATGTATCGACATTATTGATAACAATTGGAATTAATAGTAAATTTTCATCTTGTACGTTTAAAATGACATTGAAATATTTGCTGGCAAACAAATGGTTAGAAATAAATGAAAATAGGAAGAAGGAAAGAAAGAGGGACAGAGAGAAAGAAAGAATGAAAATTACAATGGTAATCCAAAAGAAAACACTTCACAGTTAACATTATTGTCTTCTACATATGCTCTTACAAATTAATTTGAATTTTTGTTCATACACTCGCATACATTTTTACATGTTTATAATCACCATGCGCATGCTGTTTTGTACCTTTAAATTAATAGTAGCTACAAGAATATACAGGAAATATTCATGCAAAGTGGAGAGAAATTTTTAGCTTCCTATTCATAACCTTCTATTAATGCAATAAAAAACTGAGTAATAGGAGTTTGAAAGATTCAAATAATAGTTTTATTTTATTTAAGATTTTATTTATTTATTTGACAGAGAGAGATCACAAGTAGGCAGAGAGGCAGGCAGAGAGAGAGAAAGGGAAGCAGGCTCCTTGCTGAGCAGAGAGCCCGATTCAGGGCCCGATCCCAGGACCCTGGGATCATCACTTGAGCCAAAGGCAGAGGCTTTGAGCCACCCAGGTGCCTCTAATAGTTTTATTTTTAATTTTAAACTAATACTTAAGAAAAGTGAAGGTAGTATAATTTTTTTATCTTTTTATTTTTTTAACCAGAATAATCTGTCCTATAGCTTGGTATTGATGGAACGTTACATTAAATTTGACATAATTTAAAAATACATTCCAACCCTTCTCCCTGTGTTGGCAAAATAAATATTGAAATCTTTAATATTATATGTACTTTTTATGTGTAATTATATAAAGATTCACATATATAGTACTACTACTACTTATCTTACCTTTTTGGTAATAAGATTTCTTTTGTCAATGTTCAAAATGACATTTAGATGGAGGAAGAGGATATTTTAGTTTATGGTGTTTCAGGGGTAACACGCTTTGGTTGTCAATTCTCTTGCTATCACTTTAAGTCCTTAGTTGGTATTTGTAGAGATAAGCCACTTAATATTTTGCATTTTGCCATGAAGAAATTGCAGTTGCCTTCAGGTATCAAAATAGTAATGTTAATGAAATGATAATCAATTGAAATAATGAAAACTTACTTTAAAAGGGTTGGCATAAAGGTAGTTAAACCAGAGATTTTGGTTCTTTCAAAATAATTTACTAATGAGAGCTACAATTGGAAGAATACGTTATGTTTGGAAGAAAACACACTTTGATCCATAATTGTTCATTTTCTATTATAGATTGATGAAAAGCATTCTTCTAATTTTTCCTTTTTTTGAGAATAGTAAAACTAAAATTTTGGTTAAAACATTACACATTTCCTAAATTTCTGTTTTAGTAAAAATATTTTGTTGCCTTTTGTCAGTTTGCTAATGTGATGTATTTATGTTATATCTAAGATAACTATTTTGTAGATACATGTTTCTAAATACTGTTTAAAGAAGTGAGGTATTGGTTTGTTTCTGTGTAATTCAAATACCAATTATATACATAAAATGTTTATTATTTATGGCCAAATACCAATATATATGTAAAATATTTACTGTTCTGTTGTTGTCTTAAATAAAGCCTATAACCATTTGTTTTAAAGAAGCAACACTGTTAGAAGAGAGCTATAAGGAAGAAGAAACTCCACATTCTGGACAACCCATTATACTTGAAAGCATTGTATCTGATCTTGAAAAATCTCTTGGAACAGCTTTATCTTCAATATTAGAAACAGAAATGAAAATTGCTTTTGGAAACCTTTGGATGGAGGTGATCATTTCAACTCTTTTAGTTGAAAATTTCTGTTTCATTGCTAAAGATTTATGACCTTATCGTAGGAAATATGACTTCTATAAAATGTGTAAGCTTCATTGGGATGATCTATAACCCATTATTTTTTAATAGTTTTTGAAATAACTTCTTGAACATTAAATGATAGACATTTCTTAAAGATTAGAAATGTTATTTTATCATTTATTCTTTTTCAGTGAACAAGTATTTATAGGTTTTTACTGTGTGTCGGGCACATTGCCCCCATGGAGCTTAATTTGAATTCAGAAAAACTTGTATCTCCTATAGTTTGTTTGAATTAGAATGTCTACTATAGGGAAATCACATAGCAATATGTATTCAGAAAAGAAGTGTATATTTTGGCTTAAGTCATATAAATATGAGAAAGTATAAAAATGATCATTATTAGCAAGATAGTTTATATTTTCTAGATTCATATCTCTTCTGCAATCAATAAATTACTGCATTTGACCAAAATGGTCTTTTTAGTTTAGTTAATGTTTGCTGTTCACATCTATAGCCAGGAGAAACATTTTGTCCCCCTCCTCACCGCCCCGCCCCGCCCCGCCAATTGTAGATTGTATTTATACCATATATTCAGTGAGATTCTACTACTTGTTAATGTGATGTATTTGCTGCTTTATTATATTATCAAGTACTGAACCAAAATGATGAGAAATAGTCAGAAGATTCTAGGAGGGTTGACTTAAATTGGATATGTTATAATATCCATAGGAAAGTCATTGCATATGAATAATTCAAAACAGGATGCGCTGACATCTTGTAATACTAACTGCTTAATCTCCTTTATAAACATGTCTTTGCAGGAGTGTAGCCAGTGTTAATGGAAGTTGACATCTTTTTTCTGTATAGATTTTCCTGCAGCTATATGAAATAATTAGGTCGATTTCTTCCTAGAATTGACTATGTTGGAAAGTAAATTGTCCATCTTTTCTAGTTGAAACTATCTTCTGATTAAAACAGTGCTTTTGCTTTGCACACATGCACATTTTATTTTGCACATAGTTTCTAAAACTATAAGGATTAATACTAATATGAATTTTACAAAAATAATTTTGCAATGGAATTAGCACTTTAAGATTATGATTGGCTTTTAACAAATTAACATCTTTTAATTTAAAAAGAGCTCAACTATTTTGCCCAGAAATATATGTAGGAATTCCTTAATAGGTACTTTTAAATAATAGGAATAATAAGTAAATTAGTAGGTGGTAATTTTTTCAAAATACTTTTTAGATGCTGTACTTGAAACCACCATGGACTCTAATTCATTTATTACAGTGCTTTAGAAAACATTGGTTGGCTGTATTTGGATTAGTTATGGAGAAGAACTTGCTTTTAACCATTGAGAGCCTATATGAAAATCTTTGTAAAGGTATGGGTTTTTTATTTTGTCTTTAGCAATGTTATGTTGAAGTCAGACTAGTTGATATATTCATGGAATGTGAAGATGAATTAATAAGAAACTTGTCAATTATTTTTTAATCATTTATACTTCTGATTTCTAAAGGGAGTTTGTGGCAGCTGCATGAATGGATCCAGGTCACAGAGCTCATAACTATTAATGGTATCAGGAACCATTAGTATCTAGGAACTTGATGTTCCTAGACATAGTGAATATATCATTTTTTATAATGTTTGAAACCCTTTAAAACCATATTTTACAGTTTATCAGGTATATAAATAAAATTTAGATGTTTTGGAAACAATTTTATTCATTTATTTGACAGAGAGAGAGCCAGCACAAGCAGGGGGAGCTGCAGAGAGAGTGGGAGAAGCAGGCTCTCCACCCAGCGGGAAGCCCAGAGCTGGGCTGGATCCCAGGACTCTGGGGTTATGACCTGATCTGAAGGCCAATGCTTAAGCCACTGAGTCACCCAGGTGCCCCTAAAATTTGGATTTTTAAAAATTTCTTACTGTGTTTAACACACAAACTTTGGCCACATTTCGTGTACTAATTTTAGAAGTAGTGTATCAAAGTACCTACCTAAAATACCTGGTTAAGGAATAGGATTAAAAAAAGTTTCTCTGCTAAGAAGAAAAAGATGGGAAAAGCACTGATGGAATGTTATAAAGCCCGTGTTTTATGACTAGACTAACCCTGAGAAGGTAAGTGGTTTATCCAAAGTCAGACAGCTGGGTTTTTCTTGCTATAACTTTAAAGAGCCAAGTATTTATGTAACAGTTACTAGGATGTTCAGTTGGTCCTTGACTTTTTTGAACTTCTAACATGAAGTGATCTCTTTATTTTAATGTATTAGTTATATCCTGTCTACTTTTGAAAAATAACTGTGAGTATGAGAGGGCCATTAAGTAACAGCCTGAGCACAAGATGGTTTTAAGCCAAGTTTAAAGTCACAAGAGTCAGGTAATGAACAAGAAAGATGATTTTACCATAAAACATGCACAAACAATTATTACAAAATTTGAACACAGATTTTAACACTAAGCATCCTGGAAGCTAAAACAAAATAAAAACAGAAACATATTCTATGGGAGGTATATCACAACTCTCTATCTTTCCCTTGAAATCTAAGTTTTTGGAAAATGTTTTGTATCTTTGAAGACTGCCTCGGGATTTAAAGCACCTGGTTTGGTGCCTTATGACTTTTAAAAGTTACTAATTTGGGGGGCACCTGGATGTTGCAGTTGTTAAGCATCTGCCTTCCACTCAGGTCATGATGCCAGGGTCCTGGGATCGAGTCCCACATTGGGCTCCCTACTCTTCGAGAAGCCTGCTTCTCCCTCTCCCACTCTCCCTGCTGGTGTTCCCTGTTCTCGCTCTCTCTCTGTCAAATAAATACAAATAAAATCTTCAAAAAAATAAAAAAAATTAAAGTTACTAATTTTTAAAGACATTTCCAGGAGTTATCTTTAACAATAGAGGCTATTTATAAGTGGTATTATATGAGATGTGGAATGACTTATTGGATGCATCTTCAGAACACTTTTACAAGGTATATAGAAACATTTTCCATATCTTGAATGGAATAATTTAGTTGGTTCAATCAAAAGAGAAAGTTCCTAAATCATATATGATCTTGAACAAGATTTAGTTATAATAATGGTGTATCTAGTTGCCATCTTCCATTTTTCTCTTTTTCCAGGAATGGGCAGTGTTTGTCTTTTGCACACAGCTTAGAGGTTGTAGGCAGCAGCTCTAACAGGGAATAGAATAGAAGCGATGGTGACTTCCTTTTGCTAAAAATTCATTTTTGGAATCATTGTGTGCATAATTTATTGATCCTTGGTCTAGAAGAATCTGATGCTTAATGTTTACTGACTTGTAAAGAATATATAATAGAATTATAAAAACCTCTTCTACCCCAAAGTAATTTTGAGTTAGGAAAATCACAGTTTATGATTTTGTTTACTGTCTTTTAATAGTATCCGCAGCTGTTGAATTATGTATATACAGTTAACTTCAGTATCCCAAAAGAAGAGATTCTTAGATCAGTTCATAGAAAATTGTGTGGAAAATGATTAGTAGCTTTTTTTGATTTTGTTATCCATATTAACTTTAGTCTAAGTGATTGTTGACCTTAATAAGCATTAAAGATTTCAACCATGTAGATTCCTTTTTATGTTGTGTCTAGGTACTGAATTTATCATTATTTCCCTTTAGCACAAAACCTTAGAAAGACTTCTTATAAGACAGAAATCAAATGATTAATTCAGGGATATAAGCCCTATTGAACATTGACTACATACTTAAAGAAGTTGTGCCCAATTTCTCCTTAGGAAATTTACTGGGTTCATCAGATCTACTTCTGTCCTATATGCAGCATAAACTAGTCATTGCATTTAAAAATGACTAAGTGCTTCCTAGGGAAATATACTTTTCTCTCTTTATTTGATAAAGGGGAAGCCAGAAGCCTGACTGTAGCCATCACACTAGATTAGAATTTCTGAATATTGTATAATTAATTATTAAAATCTACTTTTTATTCTCATTTGACCTTTTAGTATTTCTATGCAAATACCTGTATAAGTGATACAGAGTTTTTAAAACTCATAGTAAGAGAAAAAAACCATGTTGGTGTTTCAGAACATAGAAGAGTTTCTGAAACTGAACATTAAAAGAAAATAAAACAGGACGCCTGGGTGGCTCAGTTGGTTAAGCTCTGCTTTTGGCTCAGGTCATGATCCCGAGGTCCTGGGATCGAGCCTCAGCAGGGAGTCTGCTTCTATCTCTCCCTCTGTCTCTCCCCCTGCTTGTGCTCTCTCTCTCTGTCAAATAAATAAATAAAATATTTAGAAAAAATAAAACAAATACATTGTAGCATGTTTATTTGAAATGCCTTTGAAAACTGTTATATACTGTTCTACCCTAATAATGGAAAGATTTCTTCTGTTCTAAGCTTTGGTGACATTAGAAATTTGCTTAACTTCATTGTTCATAACTTAAAATCTTTGAAATCATTGTCACCACCTCTCCTAATTGGTTTGAGAATTTAAGGTAAGATTAGTTGAAAGAAAATTGTTACACCTTTGAATTATTTTTTGTAGATTCACTCACTTTGCTAATTTATAGGAAAATATTCTGCTAGCTTGTGTTGCCCACAGCCCACGGTTACCCAAATCATTTATATTTTTCTGAAGTTGTGTTAGTTGTGTTGTGCAGAGAGAGGAAAGATTATTTTCAACAAATCTAGGATTACAATTGTAATGGAATTGGAAGGCAAATCACTACATGATTAACTGAGTTGGTTATGAGAACTACTGCATGTAACTCACATGCTTACCACCAAATGAGTCTTCTGATGCCCTCCATAGTCATCTGTATATGAAACAAAATCTGCCTTGAAACTTTGTAGTTTAACTTGTTTGGTAATTCTCTCTTCTGAAGAATACAGAGTACCCGAATCAACTCCAAGAACATTCTTTTGCTAAATTTAATTGTAATGCTTTTTATGCCAGAGAGGGAGATGAGGAGTGGTGTGTAGGTGTAAATGTATACTTTTCTTAAATTTTATAATTAACATTAAATTGGTTTTCCAAAGACATTTTTGTGTTGAATACTCATTCTTACCTATTTTTTCCTTCTTAATTTCTCTTGCCAGCTAACAGTGCAGTGGATTTTACAACATTGAAATTTCTGCTTCAGGATTCTAAAAGTTTGCTACATGCTTTCAGTACACGGTCCAATTATGATGGTATTCTTCCACAGGCCTTTGCTCAAGTCAACGAACTACTCCAAACCTTTGCAGAGGTAAGATATCTTTGGAATGCCATTTAGAGTAGCTAATCACATACGTCCTCAAAATGTTTTAGCAGACAACAGAGGTAAAGGATATTTTAATTCTGACCTGCTCCGTTTCCGACCTGGGCCGGTTCACCCCTCCTTAGGCAACCTGGTGGTCCCCCGCTCCCGGGAGGTCACCATATTGATGCCGAACTTAGTGCGGACACCCGATCGGCATAGCGCACTACAGCCCAGAACTCCTGGGCTCAAGCGATCCTCCTGCCTCAGCCTCCCGAGTAGCTGGGACTACAAGGCGCGCGCCACCGCGCCCGGCATATTTTAATTCTAACTTATTTTAACACACGAATGGCATTAAGTGATTATTAAGTGAATTGAAGGGAAAGTAAACAATTCTTATTGCAAGTTATAAAACACATCCTCTTCTGAAAGCACCGTTACAGCAGTTGTTGGAATTTTATATTGTTTCATTTATGGATGGACATAAGCTATGCCTTGTTGTTTGAATGCTTATTTCCCAGTGCCCCAGACAAGTGGATCACAGCATCCGTCAGAATACTTTGGAAGTTTTTTTTTTTTTAAAGATGCAGATGCCAAGCCCCTCTCAAACCTTACTGAATCAAACTTCTGGTAGTGGTACCTAGTAATACTGTTCTTTTTTTATTTTGAAATAATTTTAAACTTACAGAAAAGTTGCAAGAAGAGTTTAGAGGATTCCGGTGTATATCCTTTACCCAGATTCCCCAGTGTTACCCTTTTTTCACATTTGCTTTATTGTTTTCCCTGCCTACCTACCTATCTACTTACCTAGCCACATTTTTTTCCTGAACTGTTTGAGTATGTTGCAAGTACAATGCTCCTTTATCCCTAAATACTTTCATAGATTTCCTAAATAACAAGGATATCTTATGTAACTAATTAATCAGGGAATTAGTATTGGTATAATACAATGAACTAATCTGTAGACCTTATTCAGACTTTGGCAACTGACCTACCAATGTTTTTTAACAATCTCCGCATGTGACCTTTATGCAGTCAGTCTAGCACTGATGCCTTTTTACCTCTTTTAAGTTAACTGTAAGTTTTGTCTCTGGTAATACTCTATTTCTGCAGCCTTCTAATTTCAAATCTAGAAGATTCTGGGAGTTTTATATGTCAGAAACAGGTCAAAAACTCAGTATCACCATTATTAGATATAAGACATTAATGGTACTTTTCATTTATTTATTTTTTTAAAGATTCTATTTATTTATTTGACAGAGAGATCATGAGTAGGCAGAGAGGCAGGCACAGAGGAGAGAGGAGGAAGCAGGCTCCCTCCTGAGCAGAGAGCCTGATGCGGGGCTCGATCCCAGGACTCTGACCCTGAGATCATGACCTGAGCTGTAGGCAGAGGCTTAACCCACTCAGCCACCCGGCACCCCTAGACATTAATGGTACTTTAATATATATATATCATCTTCATTTTTTTTTCTTTTGAGTTATGCAGTTGACCAGGTTTTTGTCAGTGTTGTTTCAAGGTCACACAGATCCCACTACCTGTGAAGTAGTGAAAGGATTAGATGATACTAAAATTCATCATAGCTGATAGGGAAAGACTTATGTACTTGCTTAAGAGAGCATCTCATGAAGTAAAAGGAGCATCTTTTTTTATAAACTAATAATACGTGGTTGAACTCCTGTGAAAGAATTGATTTAAGGGGTGAAATGATCTTTTGGGATAAGTTGACTAAAACCTTAGCAGCTGTATTTTTCCATGGCAAATGTGACATTGAGAGCCATCTGTAGGAAAGAATGGATTTGGGTATATAGAGGATTGCAGCTTGAGTCTGTACTCGAATTGTGTAGGGAACCATATATTAGCCTTTTCCATCACAGAATTAAGCCCTAAACTCCATATTTAGTGAAACAAAAATAATGGAAACAAGATGAAAAACTCAGGTTACTCATAGGTTTATCAGTCTTTGAATTAGGATTATTGAAAATTAAAAAAAATAGTACTGATTGCGATAAAAATAACAACAAATGTCTAGATTTAAGGTTCTTTCATCAATTGGAAACCAAGAGATAGGAATTACCATGAAACTGTGGCATTAAAATTTAGTGTTATCAGATAATAGTGTGCCAACTGTATGTTGTCCACTGAGTAGTTAATTGAATTTTTATTTATTCTTGGATCCTGATTTTCCACTTGCTACATTAGCAAGAGTCCTGAAGCCCATCGATGAAGAATCTACATCCTCATTAGTGCTTTTCCCTCAACACTTGGCATTAGTGTGATTGCTTGAAACAACCTATGCTGTTTCCATGATTAGAACTCTGAAGTGTTGCTAATACATTGTCTAAGTTAGCCAGGAACTCTGTGATTTAGCCTGGGCTTTTTTTTTTTTTTTTAAAGATTTTATTTATTTATTTGACAGAAAGAGAGATCACAAGTAGGCAGAGAGTCAGGCAGAGAGAGAGGGGGAAGCAGGCTCCCCGCTGAGCAAAAAGCCCGATGCGGGGCTCGATCCCAGGACCCTGAGATCTTGACCTGAACCGAAGGCAGCGGCTTAATCCACTGAGCCACCCAGGCGCCCCTAGCTTGGGCTTTTAAAATACACTTTCAGTAGGAGTCATTTTATAGAATGCATTAGATTTGGTATATGACCTAAATACTTAGTCCTGCCTGTCTCAGTAACTCAAGCAACAGATAGATTACCTCCAGGGACAGGGTATCTAAATACAGTAATTCTTAAATTAAAAAAAAAAAAGGCCCCCAAACTTAATGTACCAAGTGTGGAAAATCAGGAAAGGAGGAATATTCACTTGTTTGCTTCTGAAAAGGCTTGTGAGAAAACAGAGACTCAACCAAAATGATCATTTTCCAGATTTTTATATAAATGGGGTAGGAACAGGAAAAGATTAAGTGCATAATTAATGTAAATAGGGAAAAACAGGAGGAATAACATTCTTTTTTCTTCCTGCTCCCAAAGATAGGAAAGGGGAATATTTACTTTTATTGTTGGAGAGAGATCAGAAGCCCATTCAGAGTCAGATTCCTGAAGGTCAGGTTCTATTTATGAGTCTTACCAGCTGTGTGACCTTGTACGAGTTATTGACTCTAAAATATAGATAATCATAGTATCTGTTTCATAGGGCAGTTGTGAGGATTAAATGAGCTAATAGATACAAAGTTTTTAGAAAGTTCCTATGTGTAAGAAATGCTCCATAAATACTGTTATTTCCAATAGTGTTGGAACTTTATTTTTTAATTAACATGAAACTAACAACCCATAAGCTAACCTTTGAAATCATACTGTTATCAATAAGGAAGCCTAGAGAAATGGAATGATTTTATTTAAGTTACAGTAGAGGCAAGACAAAAAAACTTCAAGTTTTAAATGTTATAAAGTTTTTTTCATTCTATCAGAGTTTTTTCCCACTTAATATTTTCCCCGAAAGTGATTTAAAAATTAAAAAAATAATTTTAAAAAATTATTTGAATCAATAATGTAGCTCTTATACTCTGTTCAGTATCTTTAATTATCAATATTTAAAAATATGCCCAGGTCTGTATTCTTAAGTACTTGTTGTTGGCTGTGGTATTTACTGCACTAACTCCTTCTAACAATGACCAAACTACTTAAAGAGCTATCTATAACCCTTGTTTCCATTTCTTCACTCACTTCCTACTTAATCCTTTACAAGTAGAATTCTGCCTCCATACTCTGTTAGGTGAATTAGGTTATCATTGATCAAATCCGCCGTTTTCTCCCTCTTTCTAGTTTATCAGCCTTTCTCAGTACTTGATATTGTCCACTCTTTATTTCCCGAAACTTACCTCTTTGGGCTTCTCTTGCTTTCGGGTACTTCTGACTCTTCCCATATCTTGTCAGTCTCTCTTTTTCTTTTTGCTAATTTCCTCCCTTCCTCCTTTAATTTGTCTACATTTTTTTTAAAGATTTTATTTATTTATTTGTTAGAGAGAGAGAGTGAGAGCACAGGCAGACAGAAAGGCAGGCAGAGGCAGAGGGAGAAGCAGGCTCCCTGCTGAGCAAGGAGCCCGATGCGGGACTCGATCCCAGGACGCTGGGATCATGACCTGAGCCGAAGGCAGCCGCTTAACCAACTGAGCCACCCAGGCGTCCCTAATTTGTCTACATTTTACTACCTTCTTCTCCTCCTCCTCCTCCTTCTCCTCTCCCTCCTCTTCTTCCTTCTTCTTTTTTCTGTTTTTGCTATTTTCTCTCTAACAATCTCTTCTACCTCTGAGGTTTGTCTGCATGGGAATGAGTCCCAGCTTTATCTTTTTTATTTTTATTTTTTTTTAAATTTTTTAAAAAGATTTTATTTATTTATTTGTTAGAGAGAGAGAGAGCACAGGCAGAGAGGCAGGCAGAGGCAGAGGGAGAAGCAGGCACCCTGCCAAGCAAGGAGCCCGATGTGGGACTCGATCCCAGGACGCTGGGATCATGACCTGAGCAGCTGCTTAACCAACAGAGCCACCGAGGCGTTCCCCCAGCATTATCTTTTGAGCTGCAGATCTGCATATCCAATTACCTGCTAGATATCTTTACTTAAATATCTTTTTATTCTTCACAGTAGACATTCTAAACACAGACTTGTGGTCTGTTTCTCCTCTTTTCCATAACCAGCCTTTCTTCCTGGCTTTACTACAGGTGGCCGTAAAATCCAGCAATGTAGATAAATGTACATTAAATGCCTTACTGCTATTATATTATAATACATGATACATTCAGTGTGTTGCCTTCAAATAAAACTGTGTCTTTACATTCCTTTGGAGTAGTAAATCAAGGAGGTTTGATCTGTTTTTACCTTATGGACACTATATTTCTATTATTTGTGCAATTATTCTTGTAGACATCTAAATTAAAAAAATCTTCGAGTCTCCCTCATTTCCTGAATCTAGATTTTGGCTAAATCTTTTAAAGATTTTCTTGCGTATATTTTTTTCCCTTTTTCTTCTTCTGCCTTTTCTACCTAATTCAAGTTCTCAGGACTAGTCTACTGGATTATTTCAGTAGCCTTCTAGACAGCCTCCTTGCCTCTCGAGAAACCTTCAGTGGCTTCTTCAATGGCAAAAGGTTTACATTCTGTCTGTCTCTCTTTTTTTAATAACTCTTTGCCATCTCATTCTTGTTAGTGGATTGTAGGGTACTTGGAGGCTTGATTCCACATATTTATCATTGTATCCTAAGTGTTTTCTGTCTTGTTCAATACCATATGTGTAGAAGGGTTCAAATAGTATTCTTAAATTGATATTAGCATGTTAGGTAAGAAAGGTCACTATAATAAATACATTGGAACTATTTGATATAAATGGAAAAGGAAAATATATATGTATTTAAGCTCTGATGCTTTTCTGAAATATTCTGTATATAATCAAGGACAAAGAATAGTCAACACTTCTTGGAAAGCTAGAATACTGTAAGCACAATTGGCATTGTTTCTCTCACTTACTAGTGAAGGACTAGCTGAAATTTGTGTAATTCTTATTTCTCCAGGTCAAGGCAAAACTTAAGCAAAATCCTTCAGAAACTACAGTGGGTAAAAAGCAAGAAGATACTTCTTTGATGAAGTCTAATAACCAAGAAATCACCATTTTCTCAGGTTCTCATTTTCCACAACCCAACAGGCATCAAGAAATCTGGTCTATCCTAGAGAATGTTTGGATTACATTATATCAGAACAGGTACTAAATTTCCAAGAATTTTTGAATTCTAGGCTTTTCCATCGTTACTATTATTCATTGAACAGTTAGTGTTTGGGTTATGAGCTTAATGTATTAGATTATCTTGCTGAGGGCCTTTTATCAAATTGGTGCCTTAGAAACAGTGATGCTTAATAAGGGTGCAATCAGATTTATCTTGTGTTTTAAAAATACATATGCCTAGGCTCTATCCCTAGAAATTTTGACTTGATAGGACTGAGGTGACACTGAGATAGTGCATTTAAAAAAAAATCTCTATAGGTGATTCGGATGTGAAACCTTCATGAGAAGTATTTCCCATGTATGTTAGAACCAATAAAAGTCACCTAGATTGGCTAAACAAATTAGCAGGACACAAAGCCTTAATGACATTTAAGATAATCTAAGAAAAGGTCATTTTGGTTTAGGGAAAATTCATGTAAGACTTTTTCTAAAAAGAAAGATAAATACTTATATTTAAAAGGAAGAAATGCTTTTATTCCTTTGATACCCATGAAAGCATACTCTGTTCTTGGTAAAATGAAAAGATAGCGACCATTTGTGAGTAGTTCTTTAAAGGCTGCTGGAGTAGCTTAAAAAAATAATTTAAAATAACTGCTTTTAAAGTAGGCCGACCTTCCCTCCTGTACTTTTTCCCAAGCCCATAATCATTATATAATTTTATATATATTATATATTTGCAGGTCATACTGAAAGCTTTTTAGTATGATTTTTGTTCAAGGGCCCAGTATAACTGTTATTTTGGATTAAGATCATCTGTCATTTCCTCTGTCAGGAAATGGGCAGCAAAGTAATATGAGCACTCTTTAAACATCTTTTCTCATAACACTGTAGACCCATTTTTAGTCCTTGGCTACAATTATAATTTCTTTCAAACAAACATGTAGTTTGTCACACTAAAGAAATACCAATATCTAACATGTAAGCTAAAGAAAACAATACTTAAAAATTTGTGTTTTCATGTAATGCATTTGTATTTTCATATCTTTGTTTTGTTCAGTCTTAACGTATTGGAAATGTTTTGGCTAATCAGGTATTCTTGTTAGCAGGAAGGTACCCCATATACTAGGCAGAGATTATCACTTTCAAAATAAAATAGATTAAAGCCATTTCTAAGATATTTTAATCTTCTTTTCATTTAGAAAACATTTCTAAATTTCATTTAGAAAATAAAATTTTCATCTTAGAAAAATTCAAATGTTCAAAATTTGAATACCTTATTTGTCTTAGAATTGACCTATAATATACATACATTTGTGTTGGATGTTAGAGTTCCAGGTAAATTCTGTATAATAAATCGACTTTACTTTGTAGTATTTCAGTACATGAAAAATTCTTATATTGCTCTATCAGTGCATAGTTCTTAAGCCTACTTCATTGCTTCTCATGCCTCATTGTGTACCAGAGTCATTGTAAAACTTTTCAATATATTCATGCTTGAGCCCTTCATTGAGAGCTGTTCATTTGAAGGTTGAGTAGTGAGGAGGGAGGCAAGATGGCAGAGGAATCAGGGACCTCATTTTGTCTGGTGCCCTGAATTTATCTGGATATCTACCAAACCATCCCGAACACCCATGCAATCAGCCTGAGATATAAGAATATATATCTGGATCTCTATAAGCAGAAAAACTCTACCAGGTCTGCGTGGTGGCATCTGACTGCTCCAGTTTATCCTAGGGTGCATCCTGCCTGGGTCATGGTTGATATTTTGGACTTTGTACATTCCCTCAACATCCCTCAACAGAATGACTAGGAGGAACTCCCAACAAAGAAAAAAGCCAGAGACAGTAGCCTCTGCCACAGACTTAATGGATATGGATGTAAGCAAGATGTCAGAAATAGACTTCAGAGTAACACTTATGAAGTCACTATCTAGGTGTGAGAAAAGTATTACCAACAATTTAGAATTTCTAAGGGCAGAAATGAGAGCTAATCATGCCAAACTTAAAAATGCTAAGAAGGAGATACAGTCTAAACTGGATACTCTGACTGCCAGGGTACATGAGAAAGCAGAATGAATTAGTGGTCTAGAAGATAAGATAATAGAAAGGAAGGAAGTCAAGGAGGATAGGGATAAATAGAAGCCCACAAGAGCAGAGTTAGAGAGATCAATGATGCCATGAAATGTTCCAAAGTCAGAATTATTGGGATCCTTGAAGGTGTGGAGAGAGAAGGTGTACTTGAGAAAATCATAGCTGAGAACTTCCCTAATTTGGGGAAGGAAATAAGAATTCTTGTCCAAGAGGCAGAGAAGATCCCTCCCAAGATCAATAAAAATAGATCAGTGCTCTGGTATATAATAGTAAAACTTGCTAATCTTAGATTCAAGGCAGCTATCCTGAGAGCAGCTAGGGGGAAGAGATTTCTTACCTATGGAGGGAGGAACATCAGCATAATGTCAGACCTGTCCACAGAGACCTGGCAAGCCAGAAAGGGCTGGCAAGACATAATCAGGGTATTAAATGAGAAGAACATGCAACCAAGAGTACTTTATTAAGCAAGGCTGTCATTCACAACAGATGGAGAGACAACAAGCTTCCAGGACAGGCAGAAACTGAAGGAATATGTGACGACCAAACCAGCCCTGCAAGAAACAATAAAAGGGGTGTTCTGTAAAAGAAGAAAGACCTCCAAGAATATCATAGACCAGAAATTTACAGAGACAATCTATAGAAACGGGGGCCTTATAGGAAATAGGGGCTTTACAGGCAATATGATGGCACTAAATTAATATCTTCTGGTAGTTACTCTCAATGTGAATGGCCTACATGCTCCCCTGAAATGGCATGGTGTTGAAGATTGGATACAAAGACAGGACCCATCCATATGTGGTCTACCAGAGGTTCATTTGAAACCTAAAGACACCTCCAGATTCAAAGTGAGGGGATGGAGAATCATTTATCATGAAGGCGTAGTAGACTACTAGTGTTTCAGAATACTTTTTCTTTTAGAAAGGTCAAACTGTACTTATTAACCATTGTATCTCTTCAGATTTCCTAAGTTTTCCCTTCTGCAGACTTGTCAAAATGCTTTACCCCTTTCATACATGTAGGAATGTAGAAAAACAATTTTATGGTTCCTCAATACATTAAATGTGCCATCATCATATGACCCAGCAGTTCCACTCTTAGATGTATACCTAAAAGAACTGGACACAAGTGTTCAAACAGAAACATGTGCATGAATGTTCACAACTATTTACAATAGCTAAAGTGGAAACAGTCCTGTGTGCATCAGCAGATGAGTGTATACACGGAATGTGGTAGTCTCATAAAATGGGTATATCCATAAAATGGAATGTTACTCAGCTATAAGGAATTATCCATACACAATATGGTGTGAATGAATTAGAAAACATGCTGAGTGAAGGAAGCCGGACACAAAAGGTCACATGGCACATGATTTCATTTATATCAAATATCTACAACAGGTAAATCTGTAGAAATAGAAAATAATTAGTGGTTACCAGGAACTGTGGGGAGGGAGGAATGGTGAGTGCTTAATGAATACAGGGTTTCCTTTTGGCATGATGAAGTTGTTCTATGGGTAGATAGTGGTGATGGTTGCAGACACTGTGAATGTATCATGCCACAGAGTTGTATACTTTAAAATGTTAAAATGGTAATTTTACGTTTTTTTTTCACCACAATTATTTAAAAAAATGCTTTGGAAAGTACTGTGAAGTAAGAAACTTCCCTTGAATGCTACTCCCTAAAGGTAACCAGTAGTTAACATGGTTATTCTCATGTATACACAGCTGTATTTTAAAGCATGGTTATGAGTTTTCTAGGGCTGCCATAGCAAATTACCACAAACTAGGTGGTTTAAAATAACAGAGATTTATTCATTCACGGTTCTGGAAACTGTAAAATCTGAAATCCAGGTGTCTGTCTGCAGGGTTGATTCTTTTGGGAAGTTCTACAAAGATCCCATTTTTTTTCTTTTAAAGATATTTATTTATTTATTTATTAAGAGAGAGAGAGAGAGAGAGAGAGCACGAGCTCAGGCAGACAGAGTGGTAGACAGAGGCAGAGGGAGAAGCAGGCTCCCTGCTGAGCAAGGAGCCCGATGCGGGACTCGATCCCAGGATGCTGGGATCATGACCTGAGCTGAAGGCAGCCGTTTAACCAACTGAGCCACCCAGGCGTCCCCAAAGATCCCGTTTTAAATAAAGTCACATTCTGAGGTTCTGGGTGAACATGAGTTTCAGGGGCATATACTCTTCAACCCAGTACAGCATATATTCTGATTTTTTTTATATGGTGATGGTTTTGTTCTCTAAATAAATTTTGTATACCTTTATTTTTCTATATTATAGATGGCATAAGCATTATTTTAGTAGTTCTTTGGTATGGCATCGGGTGGCTAATTGACTGTTAACACTTTTTACATCATGGCACATGTAGGTGATTATTAATTGTTGACCAGTTGCAAGTTATTATTAATGTGCTAGTTTTCTAAAATTGGAATTACCAGAGTAAGGTGTTTGGGCATTAAAACTTCCAGTTTCAGGAAACACGTAAATCTGATGCCTTTTTTTTTCTTCATCCTTATGTACGGGAGTACTGTTAATATTTATGGATTGATTTGAATGCAGATTAACAGTATTACTTCTGTGTCTTATGGTCTCTTGATAAGAAACATTATTCCCACAGCTTGTAAGTATTACTTTAGATTAGACGCACATAGTTACCCTGGATCCTTTGCGTGAATGGTAGCCTGGACATTGACAAGTCATTGTCTCTTATTTCTGATTTAAATCAATCAGGATTATGAGAGAGGAGTTATAAATATTACCTCGTTTTATATATTAGAAATGGAAATGCTTGAATTACAATAAATGTGCATGTATATACCTATGAGTATCTTCTCTTTTTCTCTATTTTAGCATGGATGTATTTCAAAGATTGGGCTCCAGTGCAGCTTTGACTTCTTCAAAAATAGCATCATTTGAAGAAGCATATGTATCTCTTCAAAAGTTAATGGCAGCTGTGAAAGATATTCTTGAAGGAATTCAGAGGTAAACACTAATTAATTTTAAAACTTCATTTATTACTTTTCTTTTTCTTCCAGGTTTATGGGCCTTTTCAGAGGTTCTGGGAGCCTTCCAAAAATTTTTATAAACTAATGACTTTTAGGCTTACCTTTTCTCTCTCCCTTGTAAAGAATCCCTATTTAGAGTCTGGACCACTAGAATGTTTCTAGTTTTTCCTTTGCGGAAAAAATATACCAGGTTGTAAGCTTCATAAAAAACCTTATTTTCATTATTGTGCAACTTTAGCTCCCAAAACAGTGCCTGGCATATAATGGGCACTCAGTAATCCCTTGTTGAATAAATATCTGTGTAGGTAATTATCACTATCCTTTAAAAACAAATATATGTTAATATTTGTTAATATGATTGATTTCCTCAAACACAGTCTCATAGGACTGCAAACTGAAAAAGTCTGTGAAGCAGCATAATCTTATGATGCTTTGAGACTTCTACGTATGTGATTATTTTAAATATTTGTGGAGCACATAGAAACCATAGAGCTAGAAAGCTGTAGAATTGACCAGACATCACCTTTAGAGAATAAAGTCAAATGTTTTCTTTTTTGACAGTAAAGAATACCGTACTTAATCTTGCAAATTTTTGGATACATACCAAAATTGCTTGACCTGAGTTCAATATGCAGCTTGCTCACAGAAGACTATTGTTCCTTATAAATTAAGAACCAAAAACCAAAGAAGTAAAACTGATTTGATTTGATTATGTCCAAACTTTAAAAACTTGGATTTTTGAAACAACAGTAGTTTTTGAGCTTTTTTTTTTTTTCCTTTTCTCTTAAGGGTTTTTGGAAACATCATCTCATTGTTAACACACACACCCTCTTTACTCCTTTTTGGATCACAGTTGGCTAAATGATTCTTAGAATAGCTTTTTGGTATTCTTAAGTTGCTAATGAATTGAAGATGTGGCAGACCCCAAGGCAAGTGAAATTTATTGTCTCTCAGTGGAAATAATAAAGGAACACTAAATAAGAGTAGCTTTATGAGGGAGAAATAGTCAGTTTTCTATCTTAGTTATACAAAATCTATTTTCACATTCTAGGTTGCATTAAAGCCATTCTTGACACAACGTTTTCTCCAGAAAGTAGGGCAATCTGTATTCAGTTACTCATACAAGGCTCTGGGGAATCAGATACAAATTAGATGCAATTTCTGACTCCAGAGAGGTTGTTTGTAGAAAGAGTGTAAACAGTCACATTACAACAGATAATTGCAATGGAGTTGTTAATATTCTAATAGGAAAATATGCAGTAGAGGGAGGAAGCGTTTGGCAATAGTTGAGGTTGGAGGGGAATGTCTTGTAGGCCACTCAAAGCAATTTCTACTTTAACCCACAGGCTAGCATTGCACACATTTAGGTCTCTTAATTATGTCCCTGGACAGAAGTGTTTCTGATCCAAAAAGTTTTGGAGATACTGCATACTACACTATGTTCTTGGAAAATCACTGTATGCCCATTTACATAGTGATGGGTTTTATAAACCTTTTTAATTTTAGGAGCTTTAAACATACAGGTGTCTGAATCCCCCATGCCAGAGACTCTGATGTAATTGGTCTAAGTGTGTACCTGGCTAACAGGATTTTAAACCTTCAGCAGGTGATCCTAATGTGTAGCCAAGGTTGAGAACCACTAGACAATATTCTTAACCAGTGGTTCTCAAAGTGTAGTCACAGAATTGGCATCCACGTGTCTACCTGGAACTTTTTACAAATGCAAATTCTCAATCCCTGCCAGACCCTACTGAATCAGAAACTCAGGGTGGGTTTAGTAGTCTGTGTACCCAAGGTGATTCTCTGCACATCATAGGCTGAGCACCACTGGTATCATGTCAAGCCACAGTGGAGAAGTTACAGCATGTACTGCTTCCATAAGTTGTATTTGAAGAAATAAATATTTGAATTTTAAGGCTGATAGAATTTTGTGATTCTTTCCTCTAAGGACACAACACCTCCAGAAATAAGAAAATATTAGTGGCTCTGTTACTTTTTTGCATGTTACCTGGGGCCATAAATTGTCTTGAGCCTTGGTATTCATCTATAAACCTAATATAATAATACCTTTCCAGAGCTTTTCACAAAGTTACTGTGCTTTGAAAGTCAGGTGTTGATATAACTAGCCAAACCAGTTAGTTACTTGTTGGGGGAACTTGTTAAAAATGCAGAGTTCTAGTTGTAGTGAAATCACAATATCTGTAGATATTTCATAGAGGGAGGGAAATTGTATTTTTAACAAGCATTCCAGAGGATTTATATGCAGGTGGTGGTGAGGAACCACAGTAAGGAAACAAATTCAAATTCCTATAGTAAATATATTAGAACCACTTTGCCACCAGTAGAGGGCATTGTGAATAAAAAAAAGTTGCTCATTTCAGCATTCATTAATCTATAGGAAATAACTCACATCACAGGGTTTTTCTTTTTGAAGCCCTCAGACAATAGGTGTTTACATCAAAATGTAATAGAAGTTAATAATTATGTTATTTTGTCAAGTGTGTATGTAGTCTTAAAATCTTTTAAGAAACAGTCATGTTCAACTCAGTTAAATTTTTTTTGGGTGGCTAACTATGGGTAGATTTTTAAATTTTTTAAACATTGAAAAATACACCCAACTTTGTAGTGACTGCATATCATTAGCATTTTCTGACACTTGTTAAACTGGAATAGTTTCATTTGATTTTGAGGTATATACTCATTGAATATAGCTCCACTTTATTTTATCATAGCAGATCATGTATGTTGTTACATTGGGAATCAATAACAAGGTGACTTGTTAACCCAGTCCTTTCGTTAAAGAAGTGCATGAAAATGTATTTATTAAACTAAGAGTTTGGGCTTCTAGTTCCAGACTTATCCCTTTGACTTTAGACTTGTTACCTCCTCTCTTTAAGCTGGTCTCTTTCCTTATGAAATGAGAATCCTGATATCTTCTTAGCAGAATAGATGAGATAATGTATGTGAAAATACTTTGTAATCTGCAACATAAGTGTTAGTCTTTAAAGCTGATATGTTAAATTTGAAATGTTTAAAAATGTGTATTTCAGTTTTCATAATGCTCTAAACATGATTGTGATAAATCAGGGTAGAAAATGTTGGTGGAGCAGTTGTCCACACAGTTATACAATTGGGAGCAGAAGTACCTGAATTTGCAAAAGTTGAAAAAGAGGTGGGAATATTGCTGATGGTTATACTTTCTACACACTTCTTCCTGGGTGGGAGAGGGAACTTAATATATTTGCTCTTGGTTTAGAAATTGCTTTTCTCTTTCTCATCTCTGCTTTTTGTGTATATAGAAGTAACCTGAGTACTTTTGTTAATGGCCTCTTTGTCTGATCCCTGGAGAACCAGAGTCCGTACTCTTTCCATGTAGACAAAAGTGCATTGAGGTTTTTTTAGTTGGTGGTGGTGGTAGTGTTTTATTTTTTATTTAGATTTGTACTATCTAGTCTCATTTTATACTTTAGTAAACATGATCAGGTTACTCTCAAGATCACAGAAACCTTTTTGCTTAGTAATTTAAGACTACAAAGGTTCATTTGGAGTAAAAAATTAATTGGGGAGTCATATGACAAATCCTAAGGAGAAGTTCTGCTTGTACAGTAATAAAAAATGTTATATATCTGTGTGCTTCAACTGGCATCTCTACAAAGTTAAGTAAACAGGTCATATAATCCAACTCCAAAGCATACCGTAAATGTGGTGTGTAGATTGACTTGAAAGCTAATACTCAAAACGACAATGAAAATGTTTTACGGAGGTTTTTGTGTCTCTAAAGTAGATGATGAGCTGCCTGGTTTGGAAGCCTGGAAGAAAGTGAAGAGTGAATGTAGGAAATTGCACTCTGCCTAAATTTTATAATCATGTTTGTGTGTTTCATCTTTATAAAATAAGCTTGAAATTATTTTTAAAAAACAGAAAAATAGTAGCATTTTGAATCTAAAAATATAAGTAGATCATGCCTAAATGTGCATATTCATTGTAACACTTGATTTAACATGTAAAACTGTACTCCTCTGTTAATTTAATGGACTCTAGGTTCCTTGCTCAGGTAGCTTTAGGTGAAATTTGAAATAATGAATGTTTTCTTAGTTTCGTTTTTTGAATCATATGCAGAGGTGGGAGAGAGAGTTACTATTCCTTGTAAGTAACTTGCCACATTTTAGAGGGGATGTGTTTTTATATGTAAGGGTATCTCTTGTTTAAGTAACATTTTCTTTCTAGCTGTCATATTTGCTTTGGTTGTTTTTAAATGAGGATTAATTGAGTATTAACTGATGCATTGGGCTTGGTCATATTCTGGATGGGTTTCATGCCTCATCATAGAATATGATTTTGGAAAATGACACTTGTGCTTGGATTTAGGAAAGGGAAGATGATTAATTTTTATCATCTTCAAATGCTTTAATGATCTTCAAAACTTCAGTAACCTCTGTTACAGTCCTGTGGCTTTGGTTCAAAATGCTTTGTAGAATTGGTTTTTTTTTTCTAAGATTTTATTATTTATTTGACAGAGAGAGGGACAAGGAAAGAGGGAACATAAGCAGGGGAAGTGGGAGAGGGAGAAGCAGGCTTCTTGCTGAGCAGGGAGCGGGATGCGGGGCTCAATCCCAGGATCCTGGGATCCTGATGTGAGTTGAAGACAGACACGTAACAACTGAGTCACCCAGGTTCCCTGTAGAGCTGTTTTTCTAAAGCACAATAATAGTCATGAAATGTAGGATTTTTTTTTTGGTGTGTCATTTACATGTATTTTTACCTTATTAAACCTCTAAAAATGAATCTTCCCATTGCTCTCTTATGGCATGTTAACATAAGAGCAAAACAAGTACTGGTATAACCATACATGATTCCCGTGAAAAGGAATCCTATAATAACAGCTTTTCAGATCTGCTAGTGATTTAGTCACTTAAAAGAAGGTAGAGTTTGCATTTGCGAGAATATTTTGTTAACTTCATAGTGCATGGTTTGGTAGCTGGCCTCTTGAGGTGTTTTAGAAAGGGTATTTAGAAAAGGTCATCCTTCAGTTGACACAAGGACAACAATATTTAGGCTGTTCTACAGATCAAGCTAATCACTGAAATGGGTTCCAGTTAGAGACATGTGTGGATTATAAAAACAGTAAGAAGGGGCTTTTCGGCATCTCAACTCTTGGCAGTATGCAAGTAGTTCAGCCGTTGATAAAAAATTGTCCTTATCTAGGGTGGAGAGGTTTGTTCATGGTTAGCCCTGAGCTACTTTCTTTGAGGCTTGGCCTTTCTACCCTTAGATCATTGGACCGGACCTCCCCAGCCCTCCCCTCTTGGAGTTCACACAACTCCCCAGGTATCACTGCACCTCTTTATCAGACTCCACACCCCTTGTCCTGTCCAACACCACAAGTATCAGTTGCTATGTTGAATAAGAGAAAATAATACAACCCATGAATTAAAAATGAAAGGACATAGTTGCTTCACCCTCCATGCCATCATTTTGTACACAACTTTCTTATAATTTATTTTCTAATCAGCTCCCTGAGATTTTGAACAGCTTTAGGGCAGAAACTTTGCCTATTTTTGTTTATCTTACTTTTGTGTATCTAGGTCTATGCCCAGATCACAACTATACATAATAAATGGGGGAGAAAAGTATCGAATGAGTTTTTTATGGTCTTTCTGGTAAAGGGAAACTTCTTTAGGGCAAAATGCTACTAATAGTACTATGTTATGACTTTCAATGAATAGGCAATGTCAAGGTTTTAAAAGTGATGGGAGTGCAAGCTAAGGAAGGGTAAAGAATAAGAAAATCAGGAGGAAGGAGAACAACTTGAAGAAGGAGATTGAGGAGATAATAAGAAGGTATTTATCTCTAGAACAGATGATGGAACCCTCAGTAATTTACCCAGATGGCTAGAAGGAAAGATAGGAGCTAATGGGAGGGATTGAAATTCAGGGAATATAAGCAGATATTTCTTATATAAGACATATGTAATGGGGTCACTTGGGTGGCTCAGTCAGTTAACCATGGGACCCTTGATTTTGGCTCAGGTCATTATCTCAGGGTGGTGAGATTGAGCCCCAGATTGGGCACTGTGCTGGGCGTGGAGCCTCCTTAATATTCTCTCTCTAACCTCTCCATCTGCCCCTCCCCCCGTGTGCTCTCTCAAAAAAAAAAAAATAAAACAGATAGTTATTTAATAAGTAAAAGCTTTTTATGATACCTATATTACAGCTTGATAACACTGCTCTAACAACGTTTATATCAAATCTTATATATAATACATAATAAAATTTACATTTGCTGACAAAGTATGAGGCATCCACATATAAATCTGACTGAATTATCCAGCATTAGCTGCTGTTCTTTTAACCTGGCTCTTTAATGCTACTGAGGATAACAGATTGCTCAGGACTTAATTTTTAGAATAATTAGATTTTTACATATGTGAAGCTCTTATCTACGCTTCCTAGGACTTATAATTCAAGAATAGGACATAGGGACCTTTATTTTTATTCTGAATATCAGTGGGTTGATGTCATAATTACTCCTTCCATCCCTGAAGCATTTCTAAGTGTCAGTGTTCCCTTCTTCTAGTCAATAAAATCGAGGTTTGGGTGAGAGAGTTAAATATTTCCATTGTAAACTCTTTGACCACAGAAGAATTAAACAATCAAATATAAAGGCTACTTCTTGAAGATTACAGATATTTTAGTTTGTTTTTGTAGTTTTTATTTAAAATCAATATTCTTTTAAATTTGCCTTTTGTTTATAGCTGGTTATTTCTTATTTCTTGATTTGATATTTGATTAAAATTCCCTGCTATTTAAGTCTCATGTTAAGAAATGCTAAAACCAGTTAAAACTACATTTTTCAGTGAAGCAGATGGAGTAAATTGACTAAACCAGTGGGGTTAAACATTAATAAGATAAATGAAATAGGGGAAATTAATTAAAGGTGCTGAATAAGGGCTATTATAGTAATTTTAACTTAAAGAGTAAATATATAGGATAAAGCCAGATGATCAGTTCTGATTCCTTTTCACAGAGTAGTTGTACAAAAAGTTTAGAGACTCTATTATTCCTGCCTCTTTTGAGAAATAGTCTCCTGTGCCTCTAAAGATCTTCTCACATTGTGGTAGGCCAACCATCTGCTTATTTTAAGTGATGCAATCAATATCCTCAAGGCTACTTAATAATATAAAAGATTTGAGTCTACCTCAGGACAGTGTTTTCTACATAGACGACAATAAATACTTATCTTCTTTTTATTTATTTTTTAAATTTTATTTATTTATTTGACAGAGAGAGAGATCACAAGTAGGAAGAGCAGCAGGCAGAGAGAGAGGGGAAAGCAGGCTCCCCACTGAGCAGAGAGCCCTTTGTGCGGCTCCATCCCAGGACCCTGAGATCATGACCTGAGCTGAAGGCAGAGGCTTAACCCACTGAGCCACCCAGGTGCCCCACTTATCTTCTTTTTTTTTTTTTAAGATTTATTTATTTATTTATTTCACAGACAGAGATCACAAGTAGGCAGAGAGAGGCAGGCAGAGAGAGAGGAGGAAGCAGGCGCCCCGCTGAGCAGATAGCCCGATGTGGGGCTCGATCCCAGGACCCTGGGATCATGACCCGAGCCGAAGGCAGAGGCTTTAACCCACTGAGCCACCCAGGCGCCCCTACTTATCTTCTTTTTAAAGAGAGAGAACACAAGCAGTGGGAGCAGCAGACAGAGGGAGAAACAGGCTCCCTGCTGAGCAGGGCGCCCTATGCGGGACTTGATCCCAGGATTGGGATCATGACCTGAGCCAAAGCCAGGAGCTTAACCAACTGAGCTACCCAGGCATCCCTCAGTAAATATTTATGATATATCAGAAACCCCTGGGATTATCTAACATTTTGATATGTCAGTTCCTATTAATAAGGCATAAATAACCTTCTAGAATCAACATATACTTACCCTTAATAAAAATGTAACTGAAACTCTAGTTTGTAAATTTTCCAATTAATCTTTCTTTTTGCCAACATTAAGCTAATTTACTTTTTGACAGCATGTAGCTTTATATATTTCCCCAACCTAATTGTTGAGCCCAGACAAATTATGAAAATCACCAAAATTATATTTTCTATATTGAAGATGGCAATTTATGCACTTCTTATTTTAAACCCTTTTGATTATATAGATTAAAAAGTGTGAGTATTAAGTACACTAGTGGAGCATAAAATAGTGGAAAGAATGAAACCATCAGCTTTCTTCAAAAGGATTTGCATTCATTTACTAGGGTGACTGCTATAAAGAAGTGAATACTACGATCTTTTAGGGGATTGCTAGATACTGGCTATGAGTTAATGCTAATTCCAGCGACCTAAAATTCCACTGTAGTTGGAGAAACGGTCAGAGAGAACCCAGTCCACCTTGACTGATACACAGTAACTACTGGTTTGTTTAAAAACTTGGAGAAAACAAGATTGAAAGTCCACTGACACGGGTGTCTGGAGAAGAGGTATAGAGATGCGCATCTTGTAATGGGCACAAAGTGGGAGGGTGTTTGTGTCCCATGTGAATACACATCAAAGGCTCCCCAGTGCAGAGGAAGGCTCTGATCAGAAGGGCAAGACCAGCCGTCCTGTAGATGTCAGTCTCTCCCCAGCCACCCCAGTGTTTGGTCAGTGAGCTCACATACAAAGGGACACTGGCACTTCTATAAGATGAGCTTAAAAGTGGGACTTCTGCTCATGACGGCTGCTCTGGCTACTACCTGTGCCGAGAGCCCAAACTTTCACCAGCAAAAGCAAATGCTAAGCATTCAATAAGGCACCATTCCCTTGGAGATCAGTAAGTCGTTTAGTGGCAGTGATCTGTCCTCACCAAGAATAGATACTTCTTTTGGGCATGGGTTTGCTTTTCCTCATAGTAGTGATTCTGCCAGCAACTCCGGCTATTGATTGAAGGGTATCTTGGCCACTGCCTTGGTATGCCATACAACTAAGAAACTAATTTTATAGTGAAAGTGCAGCTATGGCTACATGGAATTCATTGTCTTTATCATACACTAAGGACCTGGCTTTGCAAAACACTGGAGTGACCTATAAGCATGTTATTTACCATAGCAGTGGTGAAGTTCAAGGCTGTTTTCCCCTTAGAATATGTAGGATTCAAGAATCAAGGGGAGTAAGTCGTAATGGTTTCTCTATTATTATACTAAATAACTCTTCTCCTGGTAGAAAGTACTGCTTCAGTCATTGCTTAGTCAGGAAAACAGAAGTGACTTTAGGTATTTCAAACAGAAAATTTTAATATATATCATACTACTGTTGGAAGGACTAAAAGAGAAAAACGGAGATGATGGGCATATCTGGAGGCTCAAAAAAGAAGACGGTTTTTAATGCGTTTTGTAAATATCTTGTATGGTGGTGCCCTTTGTACCATAGGAACACAATACATGACTAACTGTGACTGTTCAGTATTATCTGTGCAGAAGGAGGCATTCTTCAGTATGTTGCATTCAATGAAGCTTTAATTGTTATTTTTGCTTTACATTTTTAAGCTTAGGGCAGCCATCTATCCTCAAAGCAAAACAAAGAAAATACAACTTGTTTTCAATACCTTAATCAGGAACTCTTTTCGTAAATGTATAGATTTCCAGAGAAGTTGCAGAGAGATAATTGTATTATAACCTAAACCAACATACTTTTCATACCCATGCATTTTCAACTTTCTATTGAAAGTCATTTTAAAGATTTTATCTATTTTATTTTAGAGAGTGAGATTGTGTGAGCAGGGGGAGGGAGAGAGAGGAAGAAAGAGAATCTTAAGCAGACTCTGCGTTGAGCTGGATGCGGGGCTCAGTCTCACAAGTCTGAGGTCATAACCTGAGCCAAAACCAAGAGTCAAAGGCTTAACTGACTGAGCCACCCAGGCACCCCAAAAGTCACTTCAAATAGAATTCCATGTTCAGAAACATATTGTCAACTGAACCACCCAGGTGTCCCTGTATTGCCAGTTCTTGAACTTAGATACTTCTGTGATGAAATGACTCGTGGGATGGGACCATTGTTTATATACCTAGTCCTTATAGATGTCTACACTCTGCCTTAGGTCTGTGTTTTATCTGGGCTTTAGGGTGATTGATTCCTGTTGCCACTACTTATCTGTCTACCACCAACAGAGCCACTGATCTCTCTTTTCTCTACATGCTGAGATTTGAAAACTATTCTTGGTTCAACTAAGATACAGTAGGACTTTATCGAGGGAACCTTCACTAAAAAGCTAATGAATATATGACTAAACAGCAAGAAAAAAAAAGACAAGAGCAGTTCTCTTATATAGTTTCAGTCAAAGGGTGTCTGGTGTTCTCTCAAAGGCTGGCTGATATGGGGTGTTGCCTAGAACACAACTGTAGCATCTCCGTGTAGCTTCAACTTCCTCATACATTGAAGGCTGGTTTCTAAGAGTGTCCAAAAATATAGAAAGCTATATTGCCTTTAATCCTATAGTGTCATTTTCCCTATAGTGACAGACCTGCCTAGGTCCAGGGGAAGGGAACTTAGATCCTGTTGATAGAAGGAGGGATGTCAACATTACATTAAGAAGGACATGTGGATGAGAGATCTTGTTGTGTGGCCATTTTGGAACACAACCGTTTATATCCCTTTGACTAGCCAAATATACCCATTCCCTCTTCTCAAGACCACATGTTTTATCCCATTATGAAATTAGCTTAAAATCTAGGATCTTATCATTTAAATCAGGTCTAGGTGTGGTTGAGACAAGGCTTCTTTGGTGTGACTCCTTGGGTACCATTCTTTTTTATCTGTAGTGTGAACTAAAGAGACAAGTTAGTTGCTGCCATCTCCCAACATATAACATCAAAACAGGCAAGGATACGTGGTATATACCTTCACATTCAAAATGGGGCTGGGGTAACAAGAGGCACACAGAATTCCTAGTAATTCTAAAATTGAGCTATACATGTGTTGCCACTTCCTTTGTTAGGCAGGGCTCAATCCTGCTGCCTGCAGATTATTTACGGATGTTCTTGACTCTGTTTTCTGGGCTCTTGGTTTTGGCCTCTGAACTTGTTTTTTTTTTTAAGATTTTATTTATTTATTTGACAGAGAAATCATAAGTAGACAGAAAGGCGGGGGGCGGGGGGGGGGAAGCAGGCACCCTGCTGCGCAGAGAGCCCGATGTGGGGCTCCATCCCAGGACCCTGAGATCATGACCTGAACCAAAGGCAGAGGCCTTAACCCACTGAGCCACCCAGGCGCCCTGGCCTCTGAACTTTTAACATAAGCTGCGTATGAGGAGCCTTCTCAGCCTGCCTTCTGTTCATAAAAGATAGGAGAGTCCAAAACCTCTTTTCTTTTTTTCTTTTTTAAGATTTTATTTATTTACTTGACAGAGATCACAAGTAGGCAGAGAGGCAGGCAGAGAGAGAGGAAGGGAAGCAAGGTCTCCACTGAGCAGAAAGCCTGATGCGGGGCTCAATCCCAGGCCCCTGGGAACATGACCTGAGCCGAAGGCAGAGGCTTTAACCCACTGAGCCACCCAGGTGCCCCTCATTTTGTATTATCTCTAGCCCATTTAGTCCAAGGAGTGGTCCTTCTACTAGAACATTCCTCTAAAGAACTGTCTTCTGTGAATCTTACTGGGGTTCATTCCAATAGACAAAAATCACAACCACAAATTTGTTTGAAATAAAGACTTGCACTTAAACCCTACTTTGGGTTCCTGACGCTGCTTCAGGGCAATGCTGTCAATATTTTTGGAAGTCTTGTCTAGCAGAATTTGTGAGGCACACTCTTAAGACCTTCAAAAAGGCCGTTTGTCTGTCTGAAAAATTCTCCGGGGCACCATAGGTCTTTCTGACATCTCAGCAAAAGGTTTTACGGTAATACTATTACTGTTTTCATCTTTAAACCGTGTTTTCCTGCCAAACCTATTGAAGGTAAATATTGGATAATACAGTTATGACCTACTGATAAATTTGGTTGTTACTTTATGAACTCTTGATACACTCTGTGCTTTTGCAACATGTTTCCTAGATTCACCCCTAGATCCTGTCAGCATCACCCTCCCCTCTGCATAGGCTCTCCTTTTGTGAGCACATCTACTCCCAGTCTGTTCATGAACATTATTTCAGTCTTATTCTCTCCTTGGTTCAGTTGTGAGCTAGCTGCTCCTACTCTAACTGGCTAAAACCGAGCTCATCATTTAAATTCGTGCCACCTGACTCCTTTCTGTTTTTGTCTCTATTTCTTCTTTGAAAACTTTCTTATTATATTCAGTTAGCCAGCATATAGTACGTCATTAGTTTTTGATGTAGTGTTCAGTGATTCATTAGTTATGTAAAACACCCAATGCTCATCACAGCATGTGCTCTCCTTAAGGTATAGCATTCTCTGTGTCCTTTCACTTAAATTTGTTCATTATATGTTGTTCATATTAGTATATGGTTACTGATTGCTGTCTGAGCAGTTCTGTGATTTTTTAAACTTTCCAACTGTAATTGTAAGCTTTTCAATTTCTTATTGTAACACTTTGAACATTGTGATGTTATGGTATATCTTCCTGGCAAATTGGTCTCCTTTACTTCTAATAATTTTTCCCTTCAAGTTTATTTTGTCACCTATTAATACTGCCAGACTAGCTCTCTATTTTCTTTTATTGCTAGTGTTTTCTCTTTATCTCCAACCATTCTGGGTCATTGTTTCTTTAATTTAAAAAAAAATTTAAATTCCATTTAGTTAACATAAAATATATTATTAGTTTTGGGAGTAGAGTTCAGTGGCTCATCACTTGCATGTAACACCCTGTGTTCAGTACCTTTTTAATGTCCATCCCCCAGTTACCCCACCCCCACCTCCTTTCATTTTTTTTTTACATGACATAAAGCTGTACTTGTTTTTTGATTGATAATAAGTAAAATCTATTTACATAAATATTTTTACTGGTATATTTGGACTTATTTCTACCATCATTTTATTTTTTAAGTTTCAAACAGGCTTATTAATTCAGAAATACCACCCTACATTTGCAAATGTTGATATCTTTAAGGATAGACAATTGTTAGAGAAACTATAAGAAAACAGCACAGAAGTGCTTACTCATTGAGGTTACAGACATAAACCCACAGAATGAATGAACTAAAACAACAACAACAAAAAACCTTTTCGAGTGCTATACAAATGGGTATTTGAGATGAAGGAAGACTTCTTACTCATCATTGAACTAAAATATTGGCTTGTGTTTATCTTATTAAACAAAAACTGTCTTCCCCTAACATCTACAAGTTCAGCTACTAAAACTCCCTTAAAGATCTTCATGGGTAGTTCCATAGTAAGGGCCAGCCTGAGGTGCACCAATGTGGGGCTGCACACTGTCACTTTATCTTTTGTATTTGTCTTACTTTCCTATGTCCTCGCTTGCCTTTTATTGGCTTGAACAAGGTATAATGTTAGTTTTTTCCAATCCTTCTCTTATTCCACTATTCTTTGGGAAGTTGCACATTTTATTTCCATTTTCTATTTCTATTTCTATTGATACCCTTAAACTAATAAATGCATACTTGATTTATAAAGTCTAAAACTATCAGGATTGGGGCACCTGGGTAGCTCATTCAGTCATTAAGCATCTGACTCTTGATTTTAGCTCAGGTTATGATCTCAGGGTCATAAAATATTGAGCATTAGGCTCCCGCTGGGTATGGAGTCTGCTTGGGATTTTCTCTCTCTCCCTCTCCCTTTTCACCCCCCCCCCCCCCCAGGATTATTCAGATCCCGAGTAAAACAAGGATTTTCTTTTTTTAAAGATTTATTTACTTATTTGTCAGAGAGAGCGGGCACAGGCAGACAGAGTGGCAGGCAGAGACAGAGAGAGAAGCAGGCTCCCTGCCGAGCAAGGAGCCTGATGCGGGGCTCTATCCCAGGATGCTGGGATCATGACCTGAGCCGAAGGCAGCTGCTTAACCAACTGAGCCACCCAGGCGTCCCTAAAACAAGGATTTTAAGAACACTTAACTTCTTATCTCCCTCTCTTGTCTTCCTTATCCTTATTTTCTAACACTATAGTTTCACATCATTTTTAAACCACTCCCCAGACTATTTATTATTACATACAATAGTTTTTGTTTTTAGCCCCATCATATTTATTAGGTGTTTGGAAATTTCAGTGCTTCCTTGATCCTACTCTTTCTTTTAGGTTCAGTTTCCTATTTCATGAAGCAAATTTTTGAGTTGTTCTTTTAGCGAAGACCTAGTAATGGTAAATGCTCACCTTCTGACTCACAATGTTTTGCTTTCATTCTTTTTTTTTAAAAAATATTTTATTTATTTATTTGAGAGAGAGAGAGAGCATGAGAGGGGAGAAGGTCAGAGGGAGAAGCAGACTCCCCATGGAGCTGGGAGCCCGATGCGGGACTCCATCCTGGGACTCTAGGATCATGACCTGAGCCGAAGGGAGTTGCTTAACCAACTGAGCTACCCAGGTGCCCCCCTCCTTTTTTTTAAAAAAGAAAATTTTATTTATTTATTTGACAGAGATCACAAGTAGGCAGAGAGGCAGGCAAAAAGAGAGAGGAGGAAACAGGCTCCCTGCTGAGCAGAGAGCCCAATACAGGGCTCGATCCCAGGACCCTGGGATCATGACCTGAGCTGAAGGCAGAGGCTTTAACCCACTGAGCCACCCAGGTACCCCTTTTGCTTTCATTCTTTTTTTTTTTTAATATTTTATTTATTTATTTGACAGAGACAGATCACAATAGGCAGAGAGGCAGGCAGAGAGAGAGGAAGGGAAGCAGGCTCCCTGCCAAGCAGAGAGCCCAATGTGGGGCTCGATCCTAGGACACTGGGATCATGACCTGAGCCCAAGGCAGAGGCTTCAACCCACTGAGCCACCCAGGCACCCCTTGCTTTTATTCTTAGTTGATACTTAGCTCAGTGTGGATTCCAGGCTGACAATTATTTTCCCTGAGCACACTGAACATAAAATTTCATTATGTTCTGTCCTCTTGGAAATGGGAAATTAGCTGTCAGCATATTGCTTTTTCTTAGTAGGTCATCTGTCTTCTTTTTTCTCTGACAGCTTTTAAGCTAGATACTCCTCTAGAAGTTATATGTTTAATAATTTTATCTCGATATGGCTAGCTTTGGTTTTAATTTTTCTTTTTTAATTTAAATTCAATTAACATGTAGTATATTATTAGTTTAAGAGGTAGAGTTCAGTGATTCATCAGTCTTGTGTAACACCCAGTGCTAATAAGATCACTTGTCCTCCTAAGATCCATCACCCAGTTACCCCATCCCCCACTCTCATTCCCTCCAGCAACCCTCAGTTTGTTTCCTATAGTTAAGAGTTTCTTTTATGGTTTGTCTCCCTCTCTGATTTTGTCTTCTTTTATTTTACTTTCCTGTGATCCTCTGTTTTGTTTCTTAAATTCCACATATGAGTGAGATCATATGATAATTATCTTTCTCTGACTTATTTTGCTTAGCATAATACACTCTAGTTCCATCTATGTCGTTGCAAATGGCAGGACTTCATTTTTTTGATGGCTGAATAATATCCCATTGTGTGTGTGCGTGTGTGTGTGCGTGCATGCGTGTGTGTAGGCACATATACACACACACATCTTCTTTATCCATTCATCTGTCGATGGACATCTGAGCTCTTTCCATAGTTCGGCTATTGTGGACATTGCTGCTATAAACATTGGGGTGTATATGTCCCTTCAGATCATTACACTTGTATCTTTGTGGTAGGTACCTAGTAGTGCAATTGCTGGTTAGCTCTATTTTCAACTTTTTGAGGAACCTCTATACTTGTTTTCCAGAGAGGCTGCACCAGCTTGCATTCCCACCAACAGTGTAAGAGGGTCCCCTTCCTCTGCATTCTCGCCAACATCTGTCATTTCCTGTCTTGTTAATTTTAGCCATTCTGAGTATTGTGGGGTGGTATCTCATTGTGGTTTGATTTGTATTTCCCTGATGCTGAGTGTTGAGCACTTTTTCACGTGTCTGTTGGCCATTCTTTTTTGGAGAAATGTCTGTGTCTTTTGCCCATTTTTAAACTGGATTATTTGTTTTTTGGGTGTTAAGTTTTATAAGTTCTTTGTAGATTTTGGATACTACTCTTTTATCTGATAAGACATTTGCAAATATCTTCTTCCATTCTGTCAGTTGTTTTTTGATTTTGCCAACTATTTCCTTTGCTGTGCAAAAGTTTTTATCTTGATGAGGTCCCAATAGTTCATTTTTGCCTTTGTTTCACTTGCCTTTGGAGACATGTCTAGTAAGAAGTTGCTGTGGCCCAGGTCAGAGAGATTGCTGCCTGGGTTCTCCTCTAGGATTTTGATTGATTCCTGTCTCACATTTGGTCTTTCATCCATTTTGAGTCTGTTTTTGTGTGTGGTGTAAGGAAATGGTCCAGTTTCATTTTTCTGCATGTGGCTACACAATTTTCCCATCACCATTTGTTGAAGAGACTGTCTTTTTTGACTTTGTCGAAGATTAGTTGACCATAAAGTTGAGGGTCCGTTTCTGGGTTCTCTATTCTTTTCCATTGATCTATGTGTCTATTTTTGTGTCAGTACCACACTCTCTTGGTGATTACAGCTTTGATATAGAGCTTGAAGTCTGGCATTGTAATTTCTTGGTTGATCCATTTATTCTTTGGTAGGATGCTTTTTAACCTCCGTGTATTTGAGTTCTTTCCAAATTTTCTCTTGTGATTGAGTTCCAGTTTCAAAGCATTGTGGTCTGAAAATATGCAGGGAATGATCCCAGTCTTTTGGTACCAGTTGAGACTTGATTTGTGACCCACTGTGTAATCTGTTCTGGAGAATGTTCCATGTGCACTCGAGAAGATTGTATATTCTTTTGCTTTAGGATGGAATGTTCTGAATATATCTGTGAAGTCCCTCTGGTCCAGTGTGTCATTCAAAACCTGTGTTTCCTTGTTGATCTTCTGCTTAGGTGATCTGTCCATTGTAGTGAGTGGGGTGTTGAAGTCCCCTATTAATGTATTATTATCAATGTGTTTCTTTAATTTTGTTATTAGTTGGCTTATATAATTTAGCCATGTTATGCTCCCATGTTAGGGGCATAAATATTTATAATTGTTAGATCTTCTTGTTGGATAGACCCTTTAATTATGATACGGTGTCCTTCCTCATCTCTTATTACAGTCTTTGGTTTTAAATCTAATTTGTTTGATAGTATTGTCGCCGCAGATTTCTTTTGATGTCCATTAGCATGATAAATGGCTTTCCACCCTTTCACTTTCAATCTGGAGGCATCTTTGGATCTAAAATGAGTCTCCTGAAGACAGCATATTGATGGGTTTTGCTTTTTTATCCAGTCTAATACCTTGTGTCTTTTGACGAGGGCATTTAGCCCATTTACATTCAGAGTTAACTATTGAAAGATATGAGTTTAAAAAAAAAAAAAGAAAAGAAAGATAGGAGTTTAGTGCCATTGTATTACCTGTAAAGTCCCTGTTTCTGTATATTGTCTCTGTTCTTTTCTGGACTATGTTACTTTTGGGCTCTCTCTCCACTTAAAGAATCCTCTTTAATATTTCTTGCAGGGCTGGTTAAGTGATTACAAATTCTTTTAGTTTCTCTTTGTTCTGGAAGCTCTTTGTCTCTCTTATTTTGACAGCCTTGCTGGATAAAGTATTCTTGGTTGCATATCTTTCTCATTTAGCACCCTGAATAGATCATGCCACTCCAGGTCTCTGTGAATTGGTCTGCTGTCAGTCTAGTGTTTCCACCATTATAGGTTAAGGAGCTCTTGTCCCAAGCTGCTTTCAGATTTTCTCTTTGTTTCTGAGATTTGCAGGTTTCACTATTACATGTTGAGGTGTTGGCCTATTTTTATTGACTGTGGTGGGGGCTTCTCTGTGCCTCTTAGACTTGGATGCCTATTTCCTTTCCCAGATTAGGGAAGTTCTCTGCTATAATTTTTTCCAGTATTCCTCCTGCCACTCTCTCTCTTTCCTCTTCTTCTGAGATTCCAGTTAGTCTAGTATTGTTTCATTTTATGGTGTCAGTTATCTCTTGAATTCTCCCCTCATGACCCAGTGATCTTTTTCTCAGCTTCTTTATTCTCTATCATTTTGTCTTCTCTATCACTAATTTTCTCTTCTGCCTCAATTATCCTAGCAGTTAGAGGCTCCATTTTTTATTTCATCTCATTAATAGCCTTTTAAATTTGACTTCATTAGATTTCAGTTCTTCTCTTTCTCTAGAAAGGGATTCTCTAGTATCTTCTATGGTTTTTTCCAAGCCCAGCTAGTATCTCTATAGTCGTTACTCTGAACTCTAGTTCCAACATCTTATATTCATACTGATTAGACCTCTGGCATTCAGTACTGCCTTTTGTTCTCCTTTTTGAGGTGAATTTTTCCATCTTGTTATTCTGGTAGAATGTGGTTGCTTTTCTATTTGTAGAATTGCAGCAGTTCTTTTCTTAGTTCTCTGATTGAGTTCATAAGTGTTCAGAATGATTTGATAGCTGTCTAAATGAATTGCAGGGACTGGACAAAACTAAAGTCTCCTTCTCCTCTGGCATCGTGGAAAACTGTTTTAATTTTTCTTGAAATGTGTTATGCTTTCTTCAGTCTGAAAGTCTCAGACCTTCAGTTATAGAAATTCTCTTTCATTCTCTCTTCCATTATTGCCTGTCCCCCATTCTCCTTCTTCTCTTATTTTGGAATTTCTATTCCTGCCTTTCCTCATTCTCTCAGCCATATCACTTAACTCCTCTTTTTTTTTCCCCTCTCTTTCATCCTTCCGTACCATATTCTGAATAATTTCCTCAGATTTATTTTCTCAGATTTTATTTTCACCAACTCTTTTTTTCCCCAATTTTAAATCAATTTAATCATTTAAAAATATAGAATGCCTTCACATGGCTTAAAAATAATTTAAGAGGAAAAAAGGTTATACATTGAGTGAAAATTCTTCTTCCCATCCCCTTTACCTCTGGTACTTTGTTCTCTTCTTCAAGGACAACCGACATTAGTTACTATAGGTTCTCTCTTTATACTTTGTCTGTACTACCCAATTTTAAGAGAGACTAGATGGTAAGCTATTTAAGGATAGCAGCTCTTTTGATTTTTAATATATCCCCATTCCACATAAGGATTAACGTGTGATAATAAGTACAGAAATAAATAATTAGAAACTACCGGCCACTTGGCTCTTAACGCCATGATTGTGTAGTTAAAGGATAGAGTTCAGTCCCCAAACTTAGAAGTTTAGGAATTTTATCAGTTTACTGAAACCTTCTCAGACTCACAGTAATCAAATTGAGAACAAGGTAAGGTGATATATCAGAATGCCCATTGATTTATTTACCATGAAATTAGTAACTGAACCAAAATATTTATAAACCGATTGAGTCTTAGAGGAAAGTTTATACTACAAACTAGATTATTACCATGTTTTGTTGCTGACTCCTGGGGATATGGGCCTCAAGCCCAAGTAATTTCTCTTCCACTCTAGTGCTTCTTCTGCTACAGTCAGTGTTGGCCATGCCCCTATGCAGGGAAATTCTTTTCCTTTAATCTCTTCTTCCAGGTTCTATACAGACTACTACTTTTTGTTGACTTTGTCAATTCTGGTAGTTATCTCAAAATTTTGAAACACAACAGGACAGACATCAGTGTTGTTTACAATTGCTTTCATTACATTCCTGTTTCCTAAGGATATATCTTGATGACTTTGATTAGAATGATCATTGTCTATCAGCTGTATATTTGCAAACCCTATCTTAGGATGAGTATTCATTGTACAGGTTCTATATATCTAGAGGCATTTTGAGTAGGTTTAAATCACTGCTCTTTTACTTCGCAGACTGACTCCAAAGAGACTGAGATTATGACCATTATATTATTATGCTTAAAGGCCAATATAGAAAATACACTGGAGGTAGAAGCTAATGACCCAGATAAAAGGACGTGTGAAAAGTATATGGATATATAGTATTGTAACCTTCCTACAAAATTAACAGAAAGCTGTAGTATTTGTATATTTTTATTGTATGTATATATGTATGTACATATATATATACATATACATGCATATGTATATGTGTATATATATGCTTAGCACATACCTAAGTCATATAATCTGTTCCTTTAACTATTGGAATTATATTTTCTTTCTGTAGAATTGTTTTTATAATTAAATTACAAATGTACTCATTAAAATAACCTATAAACTCTTCTTGTCCTACCACCAGCTTTAGGAAAAAAGATTTCCAGTAGATCAGATTTTAATTATTAATTGTGGCCAAACTACTCAAAAGTTCTTATATTTAATACTTATATCTAATTAGTATAATCACCTTTCAAAGTTCTTTGTCCCTGAAGGGAAAGCTGGAACATACAATTTATCTAATTTGTTTAATTTTTTGCTTTTTACCAGTTCTAATTATATATGGTGTTCTTTCAAAATTTAGTGCTGATGGATCTCTCCCATTTGCATAGCTGATTTCACCAAATTAACTGTAGAAAATATATCATTTTAATTTTACTTGTAATAAGTGACCAAAAATAAAAAATAAAAAAGGGTATTCTAGGATGTAAGACTTTTTTTTTCCTGGAGAGTGTTTCTTTATTGTTGATTTGATAAATTTCCACCCAGTCTATCAGTACATTTTAAACTGTCAGCAAAATCTAGTTTGGTAGTATTAGTTGTCTAGGTACATCATGTATTAAAATCAGAACAGAGCTTTGGGGGGTCAGAATAATAGGAAGTTGAATCCTAGTTCCATCCATTTACTAACTCTGTCACCAAAATAGGTTAGCCTTTTTGTATCTTTTTCCTGATCTAGAAAGTGGAGTTTGTAAAAGTTGCTTTATTAAATTACAGAGATTAGAGATAGCATTTGTTCAGTTTGGCACTGGTTAGATGCTGAACAAATTATATTATCCCCAATATAATGTAACAGCAGCTCATAATAATAACTAAGCCTTGAGTCAATTCTTAGCTTTAGAGAATATAAAATGAATTTTTCAAATAATGCTGTAAACAAACATTTTTGCTTCATGTAATTACTTTTTTTAATCTAGTTTTTTATTGTGGTAAAATATACCATAAAATTTATCATCATAATCATTTTTAAGTGTACTTAAAAGGGTATTCATGTAGTATTAAGTACATCCATAGTGCACAGACATCACATTATCCATCTCTATAACTTTTCAACTCTGTAATGTTCATCCATCTCTATAATTATAACTGTATTCCCATTAACTCCTCATTTTCCCCCTGTAGCCTCTAACAGCCAACATTTTACTGTCTATGATTTTGACTGCTCTAAATATATACACAAAAAAATTGCAAAGAGTCTCAAAGATCATGACCATATGATCATAGCAGCACTAGTCATAATACATAAAACATGAGGACAACTCAGGTGCCCATCAGCAGATGAATAGTTAAGCATTATGGCATAATACATACAATGGAATATTACTCAACCTTAAAAAGGAAGGAAATTCTGACATTGCTACAGCATGGATAAACCTTGAGGACATTATGCTAAGTGAAATAAATCATGTAATTACTTTTTAAACTTAATTAATTTTTTTCACAGTCTCAAAAACTGTTTTAAAGATGATATTAATGTAAAACTCTGTCTTGCCAGCAGGGAACATAATATATTCAGTTCTGTGGTATGTAAGTTTTGATTTATAAATATCCAAGAATATGCTCTCTCTTCTTTTGAATTTCTAGAATTAGATATTCAACTTGATATTCTAGCCATCTTTTCCCACTCCTGAGTCTGTTGCTTTATTTTTTCTAAATAGGAGAAAAGCTTTGTTTGAATTTTTAAAATTCTAATTTAAAAATTAGTCCATTTTAGTGCATTGTTTTATTTTTAATTTTAGTCCTATTATTTGGTTAACTTTTATCTTTTTTTTTAAAAGATTTTATTTATTTGTTTGAGAGAGAGATCACAAGTAGGCAGAGAGGCAGGCAGAGAAAGAGGGGGAAGCAGGCTCCCCGCTGAGCAGAGAGCCTGAAGCGTGGCTCGATCCTAGGACCCTGAGATCATGACCCAAGCCGAAGGCTGAGCCACCCAATGCCTAGCTTTTATCTTTTTAAAAATTTTGAGTGGATAGGGGAACCTGGGTAGCTTAGTTGGTTAAACATCTGACTCTTGATTTCATCCTAGGTCATGATCTCAGAGTTGTGAGATTGAGTCCCCAGTTGCCTCCTTGCTGGGCATGAGGCTTGCTTAGGATTCTCTCTCTCCCTCTTCCTCTGCCCATTCCACCTTAAAAAAATAAAAGAATCAATAGTCTTTCTTTTTTATTAAAGAGATCTATTGATAGTGGATGAGATGGAAATGAAATTTGGGTGATTCGAACATGTTGCTTATTTAATGCTAATTGCTCATAGATAAAAAAGAAAACTCAAAGTGCTTATGTGGTTAAGTGTCAGGACTTCTAGTGAGTCTTGGTTCTGCTTCTAATTCCTCTGTAGCTTTGAGAAAGATGTAACAACTACAAAGATTGTGTGTTTGAACATATACAAAACAGTTTACCAGAAGCATTTGATAAAAGGCAAATTAAAGAGTTTCTTTGCTTACATTTAGAACTCTTTAAATTTTTTTTAAAGATTTTATCCATTTATTTGAGAGAGAGAGATAGTGTGTGCATGAGTTGGGGGAGGGACAGTGGGAGAGGGAGAAGCAGACTCCCCACTGAGCAGGGAGCCCAACTTGGGGCTCAGTCCCAGGACCCTGAGATCATGACCTGAGCTAAAGGCAGATGCTCAGCCAACTGAGCCACCCAGGCGCCCCTAAAATTCTTTAAAAGAACTTTATGTTTCATTTGACTTTTTATAAAATTATTTAGAGGCAAGAGGATGGTGGTGACTACCCTTTTTACTAGTGAAAAAAGCATGGACTCCAGAGTTAAAGCAATTGAGATTTAAATATCACCACTCTGTGTAATCTTGGGCAAGTGTTTTATAACTCTGACCCTTAGTTTCTACATCTGAAAACTGGTTTTCATAACAGCTAATATTTATTGACATATGCCAGGCATGTACTAAACTTCTTAGATACATTATTTTATGTAGTTCACATAATAACATTATAGGGTAAATCCTGCTCTGTACTCACTTCACAGGTGAGGAGCAGAAGTGCAGAAAAGCAAGTGATTTGATCAAGGTCACATAACTAAGTTTGTTATACTAAAATAAGTAGAGATGATGTATATAATATGTATGTGTAGCAGCGTCAGACTCTGCAGTGTTCAGCAAGACATTATATGTTATTGCTGATGCTGTTCTAAAAGAAACCAAAGTGCATTTGGATCAGATTTGGTTTATAAGTAATCTACAAGTTGAAGATTAAATACTATTTCAGATGTCTGATTCCCCAACTCTGATTCCAGAATTCTAAGGTGAAATTTCCACATTAACAACTTGAAGAGAGGCAACAATGTCTTTTAAATTTCTCTTATTTTATTTATTTTCTTTTTCAATTTTTAAATTAACATATAATGTAGTATTAGCCCCAGGGGCACAGGTCTGTGAATCGCCAGGATTACACACTTCACAAGACTCACCATAGCACATGCCTTCCCCAATGTCCATAACCCAACCCCCCCACCACCCCCGACCCCGCAACCGGCAGTTTGTCTTGTGAGATTAAGAGTCTCTTATGGTTTGTCTCCCTCCCGATCCCATCTTGTTTCATTTATTCCTTTCCTACCCCCCAAGCCCCCCATGTTGCCTCTCAACTTCCTCATATCAGGGAGATCATATGATAATTGTCTTTCTCTGATTGACTTATTTCGTTAAACATAATACCCTCTAGTTCCATCCACGTCGTCGCAAATGGCAAGATTTCATTTCTTTTGATGGCTGCCTAGTTAATTTTCTCTTACATTCCATGGCTCTTAATATGCGTTTGAGAAGATTGTATGCATTTGATAAATACTTATTGATGATTAGAAATTTCTCTTGAAAGGAAAAATGTGGATGTATTTATAAATTAAAACTGGCCATTTTCTGAAAAGTATTTCATTTCCTTTAAGGGTTAATTCTTTCATTCCATTATTTTAAAAAGTTGCCATTGGAGGGTAACTTTAGGACTTTCATTATAAGAGTCTTTTGTTTTCACATTGGTATAAGAAAAAGAAAATGAGAAAGCTATAGAGAAGGCTGACCTCTCAAGAATTTCTGTGTGGGGAATTACTAAGGCATGGAAGTCCATAAACCATTTTTCTCCATTTATTTTTTTGTATATTTTCAACGAACTGTACTTCTGCTTAGTGGAAGTTGGCATTTTTCTTTAGTACCAGGCCAAATTCCATTCTCCTCAACTCAGAGTTCATAGAACATATCGAAGTCTAAATTTACCCTAGATTGAGTGTATTTTAATAAAGATGGCCTAGTGTATTTGGGGCTCACTTTACCTCAACACAGTCTTTAAGAATAGTAAATTTTAGGGCATCTGGGTGGCTCAGTCCTTAAGCGTCTGTCTTCAGGTCCTGGGATCGAGCCTGGTATGGGGCTCCTCCCTGCTCGACCGGAAGCCTGCTTCTCCTTCTCCCACCCCCTGCTTGTGTTCCCTCTCTTGCTGTCGCTCTTTAAAAAAAAACTAAAAGATTAAAATTAAAAATTAAATGGAAATTAATTAAAAATTAACATTAAAATTAATAAAAGAAAGATAAAAATTTAGAATTAAAAAAAGAATAGTAATTTTATAACAAATCCTATAATGCATATCCTAGTTTTAGAAACCAGCTTGAATAGTTTTAGTCTGATTATAACAGTAACATATCTGTGAATGATGCTGGCATACCAGTATGCCTTTCTTTGTTAGAACATAATTTTGTGGTATTTAGTCAGACAATCAGATCTTTACATGTGGAGCAAATGCCTTCTTCCTTTGAAATTTAAGATTTCCGTGTTTCATCACTGGAATAACTTATAAACTTGTTTGTTTACAAGTAGCAATTGATAAGTGGGAGGAGATTTTCAAATGGGTAACAATGAGATATTTTTCTTCCTTCATTATCTTCCTGTGCTTGGTCTGGATTTTTTTTTTTTTTTTTTCCTTTCACAAGCTCTTTAGAATTATGATGCTTTGGTCTACTATGCATCTTTGTCTTTTTGTTCACTGATGTATCCAAGGGCCTGGAACAGTGCTTGGCTCATAGTAGGACCCAAATATTTGTTGAATGAGAGAATAAAGGGTCTCTTGTTCTGCTCTTGGGCAGCTCTAGTATGCATCTTGCTTTTTTACTTACCAGATACATTCGGAGCTTTAGCCACTATCCACTAGAATTTGAACTCATCCACTGGACTCAGTATTATAGTAGGATATTATTTATAGTGACACCTGTGCTTTGTGATGGTAAGAGGTAAAGAACTTACAGACTGACACACTGTAGAGACAGAAAGTAGATTAGTGGTTGCTTGGAGCCGGCATTGGAAGTGAGAACAGAAAGTGACTGCAGATGGGCAGTAGGGATCTGTTTTGGGTGAAGGAAATGCTCTGAAACTGGGTTGTGGTGACCATTGTACAGCTCTATGACTTACTAAAAATCACTGAGTTGTTGAAGTGAGTGAATTTACAGTATGTAAACTGTATTTCAGTAAAATTGTTAAAAGAACAAAACCAGGTTGGGAGTCTAAAAATTTTTGGAAAAATTGGAAAACTAGCATGATATAATTATTTATTTCTTACTTTAGGTATGACTTGTTGCTATAGATAACTAATTTGCCTCAAACCAATTTTCTTGTGAAGTATTTCAGGACAGAGAGATGTTCATTTTATTCTCTGGAAAAGTGCTTTCTTTGTGATATTATCTTGGAATATATAAAAGGCTTTCAATAAAAAACATCTTGTTACATCTAATTTCCTAATTCTCCTTTATGGAAATAATCCAAGGCCAGCAAAATGAATAGATGTAAATTATTCCACATTGCTGTAGTTTGTTTACATTTGGCTACAAAATTAGGACATCCTATTTTTTTTCCATTGTCTGAAAGATTAGTTTAACTCACTTAGATTGCTTTCTTTTCATTTTCTTAAGCAAATTATTTGTGGATTCTCACTGATGTATTATCCTCCCCCTCCTATCCTCCACCACCTTTTTTTTTTTTTTTTTTGGTTAGGAGATTATTTGTATTTTAAAATTACTTGTTGGGCAAAAAAAGTTTTTCAATGAAACTAGTATTTTTTGTATTCTGTATGTGTCTCCTCCCCAGGATTACATTTAAAAATTTGACTCTGTCCTGAAAAAATATTTATAAAAGCTTTCCCACAAGTCCAATAAAAGCCAAATAGTTTAAAGATCTAATTAAGTTTATTGAGATCAGTTAACTCTAAAGTCCGAAGATGTCAAGCATTGGCAAGGACGTGAGGACCTAGAGACATTGTAATTAAAAGGCACTTGTATTTAAAGAATGAATAGAGGTGGCTTGATTTCTCATCAGTTAGATCATTGTGCAGTTATTCTGTGGCTTGAAACCATTAGATGATAATAGTTGTTATTGTTACTCTTATAATATTTAGTGCTGGCTGTATGTCAGACACTGTTTTAAAAAGACTTTTCTTAAGGCACTCATTTGATTCTGATAAGAATCCGAGGAAGTAAGGATTACTGCCATCTTCATTTAACAGATAAAGGAAAATAGGTCACACAGAACTCATCCAGGGTCACACAGCTAGAAAATCCAGGCAGGCAGGCTTGGCTCATCATTACCATACCAAAATCAAAAGACAACTTTTTTCTTTTTTCAAAAGCAAAAAACCAAACTCTTCATCCTGAAAGGGTTAAGAAATCGGTAGTATAAGAAAATAAGAATTAATACTCTGCTGCTAGGTGGAGAAATATGTTCTTCCATTTCCTTCTTTAGTTTTATTTTTTCCTTGTTTCCATTTGTATTTTTATGTTTCTGTTATTTATAAATTTATACTTTTATGTCCTTATGTTACTTTCCATTGTTACTTTTGTGACTCAGTGTTATTCTCAGCGACTGACGTGCTCTGTTTACTCATAATTTTTCATACTATGCTAGGCTGAGAGTTGAAACAGTATTACTTGAATTTAGTCAGAAATCTTTTATGAGGATTTCTTTTATGTGTCTAATAGTTTAAGCAGTTGTCCACGGGATTGGTTGAACGTTTCTGTGGGAAATCCTCAAGTGTTACCTGTTGCTTAAAAGGTATGAAGTGTAATCGCACCTCTCATTTCTATCTACATTTTGAGAAATCTGTATTGTAATTCAAAAGGTGAATTTCACATAAGAATGCTTATGGTTGTTGGTTAAATGGTGATGTAAGTATCAATACAAATAAGCAAAAATATTTTAATAAATTGATCTCTGTTGAATTAAACTGATCATACAATAAATGATCTCACAGTATGGATGTATTTTGAGGAAAAGTTCAAGGTATTATTTTTTTGAATCATTCATTCCCATTCTTTTTGTTTTTATTTTATTTTTTAGGATTTTGGCCCCTAACAGTAATTATCAAGATGTTGAGACCCTCTATAACTTCCTAGTCAAGTATGAGGTATGAGAAATATTTTAAATGTTTATCATATTTCCACCATAAACAAGTTTTACTATAAATAAACATGATAGAGGTCTAAAACCATCGGAATGCTATTTAACTGGCATTTGCTTTAAATTTTCAAAGGCCACGGAAGTCTGTCAAAGACAGATTAAACTTTTTCTTTCATTCATAAAATAAAAACGCAAGAGTCCTATAATAACACACTTTCTCCAGCACAGAATTGTTTCTCATTAGGGGTGCGGTTGGCATTTCGGGAACGGGTCATTTCTCCATTGTGTGGAACACTGCAGGTGCTCAGCATCGCTGCTCCTCACATACTGAATCCCAACATCTGAGTCGGTGTGACAACCGAAAATATCCTACTGCCCCACTCAGCTCACAGACCCAGACGCTCCCTAGGAAGAAAGAGCCACGCACGTCGCTTTGAGAACCAGCGATTCGTGAAAAGGAAAGCTATAAATTCCGCTTCCTCTGTAGCTGCAGCACACACCCTTGGTGTGAGAGCTGAGGGCTGCCGTGAGGCTCTGGTGTGTTTTGTGACTGAACTTGGGAGCTTTCCTCGTCAGCACTGAGCGAGGGGCGGTATTCTATTCTATTTGTTTTATTTTATTTTTTATTTTGTCAGTGTTCCAGAATTCATTGTTTATGCACCACACCCAGTGCTCCACGCACTACATGCCCTCCTTAATACCCACCGCCGGGCTCCCCCACTCCCCCACCCGCCCCAAAACCCTCAGTTTGTTTCTCAGAGTCCACAGCCTCTCGTGGTTCGTCTCCCGCTCCCATTCCCCCCAACTCACTTCTCCTCTCCATCTCCCCATGTCCTCCGTATTATTCCTTATGCTCCCCAAGTAAGTGAAACCATATAATTGACTCTCTCTGCTTGACTTCCTTCACTCAGCAGAATCTCCTCCAGTCAGGGAGGTCATTCTGTTGATCTTCAGCTTCTCTTCCCATGTACCTGTATGTTCTTTCTTTTCAAGTGCATGCGTGGGTGTGTGTGTGTGTGTGTTGTTTTTAAATGCTCCAAATGAAGGAATGTGACATATATTCAGGTCTCACATTTCTTATGGAGTCAAACTTTTTTTTTTTTTTTAAGATTTTATTTATTGGACAGAGAGAGACACAGCGAGAGAGGGAACACAAGCCGGAGAGGGAAAAGCAGGCTTCCTGCCGAGCAGGGAGCCCCATGCAGGGCTCGATCCCAGGACCCAAATGCAGACGCTTAACAACTGAGCCACCCAGGTGCCCCTGGAGTCCAATTTTTTAAAATATATTCACTTGTATTTCTGGTGTGCCCTTTATATGTCTCTTTGTATGTAACATCTGTCGTTAAGAACACAGACTGGGGTCAGACTACCTGTGTTCAAATGTTGGGTCTACCCCTTATCAGCTGTATGCTCTTAGAAGAGTTACTTAGTTCTCTTTGTCTCAGTTTCTTCATCTGTAAAATGGGAGTAATATCAGTAGATAAATAATAGATATTTTTAAAAGAATAAATAGTTTAATGTACATGAAGTGTTCCAAACAGTACCAGACACAGAGCTAAGGGTTCAGTAGTGTTACCTCATTTATGGAGAGAGTAATGTTTATGTGTGCTTTTTAGAAAATCAGCCTTAATACTGTACTGACCACGTGATGTGTTTATTAAAAGGATTTCTTCTTTGGGGATGATTTATATAATTATTACATCATACTTTTCAAATTTTAAATAGAGTCATTAATTCTAATGAAAATATATTTGTGGAAGCAATAGGGCAATTTTAAAATCACATATCCTGGAAAAATCTGGGACATAGGTCTTTTTTAAGTTTAGCACTTCCTATTGCTGGGAGTACTGGGAGAAATGCCTACATCATTATGTATAAGACTACGTGGCTCTGATGCCCAGATTTTTAAAATCCTTTCTCTTAACAGCACGTCCCCCCCATACCAATTACTACATTGGAGGGATTTCTCACATCATAAACATCACATTTGAGATCATCTAAATCTTTTAAGATGTTTAGCTATTTTATTCTTATTTTTAAATTTTTAAAAGATTTTATTTATTTATTTGAGAGAGAGAGCACAAACTGAGGGAGTAGCAGAGGGAAAAGGAGCAGACTCCCTGCCAAGCAGGTACTCAAATGTGGGACTTGATCCCAGAACACTGGGATCATGACCTGAGCTGAAGGCAGACTCTTAACTGACCGAGCCACCCAGGCACCCCTGTTGAGCTGTTTTAATACTTAACTTTTGCCTTTTGTTCTTGAATTTTTAAGAATTAAAACCAGTAAAGCCATTTCTAGTACATGGCATCCATCATAAACAGTTCAACAAGGAATTGAGGACACCAATTCCATAGTCAACTCTATAGTCATACCTCTGTTTACTGACAAAGGCATCTTTTAGCTCTTTTTCCCCTGGGAGTTAAAATTGAACATAGAAATGATACTTAACAGTGTAATTTTAAATGTCCCAATATGAGTGGTTAAAAATGTATCAAAACTGATGAATATGATGAAAAGAGATATTTCAGGCTAGAACCTGTAGTATGTATCATGAATTTGTGCTTCAGTTTTCCTTCATTAGTAGTAAATTAGCTGCCTACTTTTTAAGTCATGTGCTGTGACCTGGAGCTGTACGATCCTAACCCTCTGAGCCACCGGGCACCCCCCCCCCTTTTTTTTTTTTTTTAAAGATTTTGTTTATTTATCTGATGGAGAGAGAGATCACAAGTAGGCAGAGAGGCAGGCAGGGGGAGGGAAGCAGGCTTCCCACTGAGCAGATAGCCCGATGTGGGGCTTGATCCCAGGACCCTGAGATCATTACCTGAGCTGAAGGCAGAAACCTCTTGGAGCTGTACAATGCTTATACCTCAACTATGCTCTGGGACAAATGTCTAAATGAATGTGGGTGATTGCTTTTAAAACTAAAGCTACCATCTCGATATTCTTTTCTTCTAAATATCTAAAGGCCCAAGGAACTATTTTGTATTCATATTTTTTATTCACATCAGGTTCAAAACCACTTCTTTAGCTGATTTTTTCTCAACAGTTGATAGAGAACAGATTATTTCCCTCATCCTTTGATCAAACATCAGCAAGGTTATTGACATTTGCCAGCCTTAAGTTTGCATACATTATAGGTCCTGGCATATTGGAACAATAGCGAAAATATCAAGAGTCTCGTTGAAATGAGAGCTCACATAAAGAAAAAGGAATTGGACTGGTTGACATGTATATGGCATGTATATGTAAATGTATATCTTAAACATTTTTAGAAGATCTTTTATATTATTTTTTTTAAAGATTTTATTTATTTATTTGACACAGAGAGAGATCACAAGTAGGCAGAGAGGCAGGCAGAGAGAGGGGGTGGGGAAGCAGGCTCCCCGCTGAGCAGAGAACCCGACAGGGGACTCGACCCCAGGACCCTGAGATCATGACCTGAGCCGAAGGCAGAGGCTTAACCCTCTGAGCCACCCAGGTGTCCCTATATTATTTATTTTTTAAAAAGATTTTATTTATTTATTTGACAGAGAACGATCACAAGTAGGCAGAACAGCAGGTAGAGAGAGAGGGGGAAGCAGGCTCCCTGCTGAGCAGAGAGCCCAATGCAGGGCTCTATCCCAGGACCCTGAGATCATGACCTGAGCCAAAGGCAGAGGCTTAACCCACTGAGCCACCCAGGTGCCTCTAGAAGACCTTTTATTTTTTTATTTTTATTTTTAAAAATATTTTATTTATTTATTTATTTATTTATTTATTTAACCGAGAGAGAGAGAGAGAGAGAGAGAGAGAGGTGTCACAAGTACACAAGTAGGCAGAGAGAGGGAGGGGGAAGCAGACTCCCCACTGAGCAGAGAGCCCAGATGTGGGGTTCGATCCCAGGACCCTGAGACCATGACCTGAGCCGAAGGCAGAGGCTTAACCCACTGAGCCACCCAGGCGCCTCTAGAAGATCTTTTAATAAAAATTATAAAGTACTAAAAATTAATTATAATTAAATACCAATTTATAGTCATTAAATCTAATATTAAATCTTATATATAATTAATATAACACATATAATCCTAATTTTAAGCAAAAATTTAAGATTATATAGATTTAAAATATATAGATTATAGATTATATAGATTTAAAATATATTTAAATCTATGGTACTTGGGTGGCTCAGTTGGTTGAGTGTCTGTCCAACTCTTGGTTTTGGCTCAGGTCATGATCTCTTGGTCATAAGATCAAGCCCTGCAATGGGCTTCTCACTCAGTATAGAGTCTGCTTGGGATTCTCTCTCTCCCTATCTCTCTGCCCCTCCCCGTACTTGCACAGGCACATGCACTCTCCTTCTCTCTGAAATAAATAATATTTAAAAAAATAGAAACAGTATTTTTAACCTCTAGTTAATGAAACATTTTCTACATAATATGATAATTTCCTCACCAAAAAATTTATAACTATTTAAATATTTTTTAAGTAAATTGAACAGAAGATACTCTCATTTAGTTTTCCATCACTAATTCAGAATTTATGAAAATTTAGGCACTGTGCTGTTTGTTATCTGATAAAAAGAATTTATTAATATCCAGATCTTCCCCTGCACATAAGTAGAATGTAACCTAAATCAATAGGAAGCCCCAAGAAATACAAGATTCCATCACTGTGTCCTCCACACGTGTGCCGTGGTGAGTCTTTGTATGATCAAGGACTTTTATACTTACAGTATTGTAAATTATATCTCTGAATTATATTATGAACTTAAACATATTAGTTAAAACATTCAGATCTTGATAGTCTGAAAGACATATCTTTAGAAAATGTCTGTAAATAAAACTTTTCATAAACTTAGTATTTAAATAAAAGAGAAGGTTCATCAGTAATAATTTTTGCAAGGGTCAGCCATAGTGTTCAAATGTTGTTAAAGTTGAATGGTTAATTTTGTTTTTCAGCTTGAATTATTTCTAATGTTTAGGATATAACCAAGATGTGGCTGCTTCTACTTTTAAAATAGTCTACGTGTATGACCCTAAATCTACTCCAGTCCTTTAAATATAGTTATTTTAACTTTTTAACATTTGCTTCTTTTAGAAAAGAAATACTGAATATGTGCTTTAGAATTCTTCTAAAACTCTAGGCTAATTGAAGCATGAATCTTTTGATAAGAGCCAGTAGGAGTCAAATTTAATGTTGCATGGAGTACACATTTTTTTCTTTCCACTTGATCTACAGAGTGCTTATCTGCTTTGCTGTGATTCCCATAACCCCAGAATCCTAGATCGCTTCTTCTGGTTCTAGAAACAGATTAAGTTGTAACAAGAGGACTAGTACATTTACATACAGTTCAGTATTGTGTAAAACATTGCGATCACTAATTGTGATTGTTCTTTTGATGCGTTGTGATCACTGAACTCATGATTGTTCTTTTTTGTAAACACTAGACACTTGATATTCTGCTCCCTCAGAATATGGGTCACTCTACTTGTGCTCTTACTGTTCGTTTGACTTCATACACATTTTTAATAACTACATCTTGGTTCTTTTCAGGTAAATAGAAATGTCCAATTCACTGCCCAGGAACTTTATGATTGTGTTTCACAGTCTGAGTATCGGTAAGTCCCATTTGTATTCTAGGTAATGCCATTGTCATAAGCTTTTACTGTATACAGCACCACTTGGTGTGCTAGCAAAGGATTCTTTTTCGTGTCTGCACTACACCATGATTTTTTTACCTCTATTAATATGAGATAGTTCATACATACCAGAAGAGCTGTGTGTGTGTGTGTGTGTGTGTGTATAAACATGGGTATAAGGTTTAAAGTGGTTCTCAATATTTTTGGTCTCAAGGCTCCTTTATATTTTACAAAATTGTTGAAGACCCCAACGACCTTTTTTCTGTGTGGGTCATATCTATCTATATTTGCTATATTCGAAATTAGAATTTTTTAAATATTTATTCACTTTAAAATAGTAACTAATTAATTCCATGTTAAGATAAGAAGCTTATAATTATAAAAATAGTTTTCCCCAAACAGAAAGAGTAAGATTCTATATTTTTGTAAATCTCTTAATGTGTGGCTTCATGGAAGACGGATGGATTCTGATAGCTGCTTCTGAATTTAGTCTGTTTTGATAATCACATGTCATGTATGACTGGAAAACTATTGTACATTCTTGCAAGAGTGAGAATGCAAAAGGCAAATTGTGTCTTAGTCTTATTATGAAAATAGCTTTGACCTCTTTGACCTCACAGATCCTTTGAAAGACTTATTTTCCCAGACCATGTTTTGAAGACAAACTAGTACAAAGAATACTCATGCCTATCACACACTGGACAAAACAGACCTTTACCCATCCCTGAGTGGATCCTTCCTTCCAGCTTCTCCTTAGAGATTTTGTGTTTATATTCTCACCTTTATGGGTGGATGTATCAATAAAAATATGTTGATTAATTTCACCTGCTTTTGTACTTAATGGTACTTAGTGGTATCATATATATTCTTTCTTTTTTTTTTTTTTTGTCAGAGAGAGTGAGCACAGGCAGACAGAGTGGCAGGCAGTGGCAGAGAGAGAAGCAGGCTCCCTGCCAAGCAAGGAGCCCGATGCGGGACTCGATCCCAGGACGCTGGGATCATGACCTGAGCTGAAGGCAGCCGCTTAACCAACTGAGCCACCCAGGCGTCCCTTATATATATTCTTTAAAAAAATAATTTAGCTTATAGCATTCATATGTAACAAGAAAGGGGGAAGCAGTATAAATCTGATTCTTTAATATACAGGGTGTACGTGTGAAGCCCTCCAGTCCTGAGTGCAGGCAAACAAATTCATGAGGAACAAAAAACAACTTAATGCTGTCAGTGTTGCCCTTCAGTCTCATACTCCCTGTTCCCGTCATTCTTTTTTGACTCAACATCGAGATTCATCCATATGGTGGCATGGAGCAGTAGTTGGTTTACAGTCAGTCCTACTGTGACATGATCTATTCATTCCTAAATATTACTTCCGTGCTTTGCAAAATCATGCCAGAGAAAGACACTTGGGAAAAATGGGTCTAAGGCACATCACTCAAAAACTTAATAAGAGATACATTAAAAAAGAAGGTAGGAACCTCATCAAAGTGGCATCAGTTTTACAACATGTTAAATGGCTAAAATAGAAATATGTAAATGTGACTATAAATCTGACCCTTTTTGTTGAAAAAGAACCAAAGTTTGCTTGTAGAAGTGGTCCTTGGAAGGCTTGCAGCTTGTGGGTCAGTGTGAGTTGTGGAAGGAAGGTAATCGAAATTGAATGTAAAGTTGCAACACCCGAAGTGAATGAAGTTCTGGTACATGTTTAAAGTGTGTGCATGTGTGTGTTTTGTGTATTCCTAAGTAACTTGGTTGAGCTGGGTGGTTTTCTCTGTCCCTCTGAAAGTGTATGTAGGAAAACGTGAAGTTTGCATCACGCTCATGTTGTTCTTTGATACATCAGTGGTATTGGAACAAGTTCATGTGACCGTACTTCCACTGCCGTGTAATATGCCATTTCTGTCACTGAACCGCAACGGATTTGCAACTTTTAACTTGCATATATATCTGCGTTGCTATAAAATTTTATGAGCAGGTACAATGAGTGTTAACTATCAAGGTGCATCTGCTGTTAATCTAGACTGATAAATTTTTTTGATGCCAAGACACAAGGTTTGATAATTATGCACAAATGTTACTAAGTACAGCCATGAAAGCTCACTTACTCACTAGATTAAGTTTTCCAAGAAAATCTAAAACCACTGGGCATGCATAGTCTGTAGTGGCTGGGGGTGAACATGATTTTTTTACCTTAATCTTCAAACTATCCATCAGTTATACTCTATTATGGATCTTTACAGTTAGACGACACTGAAAGGTTTGTGTATAAGAGATTTGTGTCAAAAATATAACATCTGTTGTGGCACCTGTGGGGCTCAGTTGGTTAAACATCCAACTCTTGATTTCCATTAAAGTCATGATCTCATTGTCATGAAATCAAGTCCCACGTTGGGCTCTGTGCTGGGCATGGAGCCTGCTTGAGATTCTCTCTCTCTCCCTGCCCCCCCACTCTCTCTCTCTGCCCCCCACCAAATAAATACATAAAGTAAGTAAATAAATAAATAAAATAACATCTATCAAACTCAACAATACATTAAAAAAAGTCATTCACCATGATCACATGGGATTTATTCCTGGGTTGTGAGAGTGGTTTAATATTTGCAAATCAATGTAATACATCACATCAGTAAGAAAAAGGATAAGAACCATGTGGTTATTTCAGTAAACACAGAAAAAGCAAAGTTGTGACAAAGTTGACAAAGTGACAAAGTTGTGACAAGGTTGACATCCATTCATGATAAAAACTTTCAACAAAGTAGGTTTAGAGGGAACATACCTCAACATAATAAAGGCTATCTGTGAAATACTACAGCTAATATCATCCTCAGTGGGGGAGAAACTGAGAGCTTTACCCCTGAGGTCAGGAACAAGACACTTTTTAAAAAAGATTTATTTGAGAGAGAGAGAGAGCGCTCAAGGATGAGCAGGCAGAGGGGCATGGGGAGCCAGATCCTGGCCTCCATCCCAGGACCCCAAGATTATGACCTGGGCTGAGGGCAGCTGCTTAACCGATTGAGTCACCCAGGTACCCCAGGAACAAGGCACTCTTATTAAATATAGTACATCATACTGGAAGTCCTAGCCACAGCAGCCAGACAACAAAAAGAAATAAAAGGCATCTACATCAGCAAGGAAGAAGCCAGACTTTCACTATATGTAGAAAACCCTGAAGATTCCACCAAAAAAAACTACTAGAACTACTAAGTGAATTCAGCAAAGTCACAGGATACAAAATCAATATACAGAAATCTGTTGCGTTTCTATACACTAATAAGGAAGCAGTAGAAAGAGAAATTAGGAAAATAATCCCATTTACAGTTGCACCAAAAACCGTAAGGAATAAACCTAACCAAAGAGGTGAAAGACCTGTACTCTGAAAACTATACAACACCGGTGAAAGAAATTGAAGATGACACAAGAAATGGAAAGACACTCCATGCTAATGGACTGGTATGATATTGTTCAAATATCTATATTACCCAAAGCAGTCTACACTTTTAATACAATCCCTAACAAAATACCAAGAACTTTTTTCACAGAGTTAGAACAAACAAAATTTGTATGGAACCACAAAAGACCCAAGATAACCAAAGCAATCTTGAAAAAGAAAAGCAAAGCTGGAGGAATCAGTTTTAGATTTCAAGTTATATCAACAAAGCTCTAGTGATCAAGACAGTAATGGTATCAGCACAGAAACAGACACATAAACCAATGGAACAGAATTGAAAACCCAGAAGTGAACCTACAGCTATATGCTCAATTACTCTTCAAGAAAGCAGGAAAGAATGTCCAGTGGGAAAAAGTCTCATCAACAAATGGTGTTGAAAAACTGGACCACTTTCTTACACCGTACATAAAAATAAATTCAAAATGGATTAAAGACCTAAATTGAGACAGGAAACCTAAATATCTGAGAAGAGAACACAGGCAGTAATTTCTCTGACATTGTCCTTAGCAAATGTTTCTAGATATGTCTCCTGAGGCAAAGGAAACAAAAGGAAAAATAAATTATTGGGACGACATCAAAATAAAAAGATTCTGACAGCAAAAGAAACAATCAACAAAACTGGAAGGCAGCCTACTGAATGGGATAAGATATTTGCAAATGACATATCCAATAAAGTGTTAGTATCCAAAATGTATAAAGAACTTATAAAACTTAGTACCCTCCCCAAATAATCCAATTGAAAGATGGGCAGAAGAGATGAACAGACATTTCTCCAAAGAAGACGTACAGATAGCCATCAAACACATGAAAAGATGCTCAACATCACTCAGGGAAATGTAAATCAAAACTGCGAGTTACCACCTCAACTGCCAGAATGGCTAAAATAAAAAATACAAGAAACAAATCAGGTGTTGATAAGGATGTGGAAAAACAACACTTGTGCACCGTTGGTTGGAATGCAAACTGGCGCAGGCACTGTGGAAAACAGTATGAAGATTCCTCAAAAAGTTAAAAATAAAACTACTGTATGATCCAGTAATCGCACTACTGGGTACTTACCCAAAGAATACAAGGTCACTAATTCAAAGGAAGGATACCTGCACCCCTGTGTATATTGCAACATTATTTACAATAGCCAACTTATGGAAACAGCCTCAGTGCCCATCAATAGATGAACAGATAATGGAACGGAACACCACAATGGAATATTACTCAGCCATCAAGGAGAGTGAAATTTTGTCATTTGCAATGCCATGGATGAAGTTAGAGAGTATATTAATGCTAAGTGAAATAAATTAGTCAGAGAAAGACCAATACCGTATCATTTCACTCATATGTGGAATTTAGGAAACAAAACAAATGAGCAAAGGGAAAAAGAGAGAGGCAAACCAAGAAACAGACTCTTACCTAGAGAGAACAAACTGATGGTCACCAGAAGGGAGGTGGGTGGGAGGATGGGTGAAATACGTGATGGGGGTCAAGGAGGGCACTTGCTGTGATGAGCACTGGGTGAGGTATGGAGGTGTTGAGTCACTAAATTGTTCATCTGAAACTAATATTACACTGCATGTTAGCTAACTGGAATTAAAATTAAAGCTTAAAATATATAATGTGTCAATCTTGGCCAATATTTTTGAGTTGGGCACTTAACCAACCAACCCACCCAGACATCCCAACCTTAGCCATATTTGTGAAGGTAGAAAAAGCTCACTGTGGATAACTTGGAGGGCAGAGTCCCTTGCAGGATGGTCCAATCAGATGTCTAAAATTATTTTGACTTCACTTTACTGTTGGAACAGTTGGGAGTTTTTTTTTTTAATGGGGTGGTACTGGGGCCAAAGTTGAATATTCAGATTTGAAGTAGTTGTAGTTGGTTTTTTCTTCTTTGTTTTCTTATCACTTATTTTGCCCGGGATTTGAAGTATGATGTCAATTAATAAGCTCCCTCTCATACCCAAAAAGATGATTTTTGAAGAGAGATGAAATATATCTAATATCTTGAATACATAGAAAAATGGCGATTGCTGCTTAGAAGGCTTTTGGCGAAGAGCTTTTAGATTTGTTACTCTGTTTGTTTTGAAATTATGTGCTGTCTCTGTAATGACCAGTAGTTCTCATACTTGCCTCAGGTGTGCTCTGCGGCTCGTGGTTCTCAAATAAGCTGCGGAATGAGAGAGGTCCTTTTGGTTTCTGTGGCTCATACTAGATGTAGGGCCAGATGCACCAGAGGGAAGGTGGCAGAGTTTTTCTGGGACACAGAGATGAAAACAGAAGAATCACTTAACTTGCAGACGGATGACCACTTTGGGGAATGCTGAGGAAGATGTTTACTTACATTGTCTGAATTTACTAATCCAGCTTTTTTTTTTTTTT
>RCUC01001529.1:0-60042 GCA_003697995.1 Taxidea taxus jeffersonii | reverse complement strand
GTTGCTTCATGTTCTGTGGTACAGATTTTGTCCTCAAACAAAGCAAAACAACCATCCTCCTCCTAATTCCTGCACCTTGGACTCGAACACAAGGCTAGCCCAGGGTGCAGTGGGACGACATTCCCGGTTCTGGACCTTGAGTAATGCAGGTGGTTTATTGTCACTGCGTTGAGTCATAATAGAGCTCGAGATAAAATAAAATCCCCAAGATGTTTTTTTTAAAGGAAGCACTATGCCCAGCATGAGGCCAGCACTCACAACCCTGAGACCGAGCAGCCAGGCACCCCAAAACCGCAAAGATCGCCCCCATTTTTGATGCTCTTCCCTCCTGTCCCCTGCGTGGAACCAGGCAGCTGAGCACACACATCTCTGTAAAACTGCACCTTCAAGGTTGGACCTGTCCCTCGTCTGATTTAGTAGGCTTGTTGGTTTCTGATCCAGTTTTCTGACATTTTCTCCACTTGAGTGTGTCCACTGTAAATTGCATTAGTCTGCCACGCATCCTCACCCACATTTTCCAGCCTCACAGTGTTTCTGAGTTAATAATAGAGCCTGAGACCTAACACGCCCCTGTGACCACACCTCCCTGGAGTTGTCTGATGGTTACACGTGGGATGGGCACTGACCACGAGGTACGACTCAGCCCCTCCCAACTTAGTATCAGTTCACCCTCCTGTCGTCTCCTGGTCTAGAGGAATATGATCGTGGTTTGGCCAAAGTCTCTGTACCCGAGGTATGCAGCCTTGGAGCTGTAAATCTTATCAGAAAAGGAAGTAAGTTTGCAAGTTTATTCTTGGCAGACCTTCCTTATGTAGATTGTTTTCCTTTTCTAGATGCTTGTAGACCATTGAGTAATTCACCCAAGAACTTTGTTTTGGATTGATGTCATTTATTCACCCAGCAGTTTACTCCCCTGGGAACATTTGGGTGCCAAGGTCTTTACTAGAGTCTTGGAAAGCTGTGCTGAGCAAGCTCTGTGGCTCCCCCCGTCGCTGGCCTTGACCAAGCTCTGCGTGGACCATGACTCTTGCTGCTCCCAGTGATCTGCTGCCTGGCGGCTGCCTTCTGAAAGCTTTGTCTTTGGCACAATAGCTAATTTTAAGATATTATTTTTTAAACTAACTTCTACACACACTGTGGGGCTTGAACCCACCACCCCCAAGATCAAGAGTTGTACGTTCTACTGACTGAGCCAGCCAGGTGCTCCACGATAGCTAATTTTAAAAGCAGCAACAGTAAAGGCGAAAGAAGCAAACTAGGGCACGGTGGGAGGCCCTAACTAGCAGGGGAGCCCTGGAAAGACGTTTTTCAGAGAACGTGTTTCGTTAGCAGAGAGAGATAGGAACCAAAGAGCAAGTTGGTGATCTGGCAGCGGGGAAAGCTATCCTAGCCCAAGTGTGTCATTTATAGTACACATTCAGAGCTGCTTTTTTCTCGAAGTTGGGACGTTTGCCCACCTCTTGTGTCTGATTCCTTTGGGATCATGACAGATTCCCTTAGCCACTGTGGGAGGTGACGCCTCGGGATGAGTAGCAGAGCTAGTAGTCCTGGGCACCATCCCAGTTTTGGGGCTTTGGGGCCCTGGTTCCCCCAGCTTGCTCCTCCCCCGGCCTCAAGTGAAGTCAGGAGCACGAGGATAGGAAGGCTTTAGGCTGGAGCATGAGCATGGGTAGTTACCTCAGGAGATCTTCCTCTCCCTCCAGGAATCAAGAATAGTAATCTCTTGAGGTGGGAGCCAACCTCGGAATGATCTGGAACTACGGGGCTGCAGATTACGGGAACAGCCACAGTTGCACCTGGTTAGCTGGCCTGCTGAGTGAACATGCTGGGCCCGAGGCTTCAGATGCATGCAGCAGGCCATTTCCTCACCGTAAAAATCTAAACCACTAAATGTATTTCTTACCAGCTTCTTTCAGGTGTGTCCTTTTCAGGATGCTAGGAGCCCTTGGCACAGGGACATGAGTCACGCTTCTGATCCTGCGTGGGGAGTTTCAGATACGGGACCACGGAACTACTCCGTGGCTTGTGTTCTTGGGGGCCCTTAGTAGCCCCTGCCCCGTGAAACCCAGACCTCCCACCTTCTAGTCCAACTACACATTCCAAAAACCCAGACTTCACTTTACTGAAGAGGAGAGGTCAGAGCTACGACTGCCATGAAAAATACAGAATTTTAGATTTTTGAGCTATGATTTTTGGCTTTCAACAAAGCGCAGTTGTTTATTATGATCATTTTTAGAACTATAAACAGAAGATAATTCTTCTGTTAGTGATCTTGGGGGAACTTAAACATGTTTCCTGTCTTGTGATTAGGAGTTAGGAACAAAAGCGCCATTGATAAATGGATTCTTTGAAGACTTTTTACACGGAGTTTGACCAACTCTTCTGGTAAAAAGAGAATTTTTAATTAGTGGAAGAGAGCGACTCTGTGCTTTGTGCTGGAACTCCTGCCAGCTCATTCATTTCGCAGGCGCTGTTCAGTGGCACCCTCCTTTCCTGTCTGTGTGATCGCTGAATTACGGGGGATTTTTGGCATTCGAGAACTGAACGTTTCTCTTTGAGATCCACTCTGAAACTCTGTCCACACATGGAAGGCTTCACATTCTTGCCGAGGTGTATGTCTGAGTCCCTTTGGGGGGAGGCCCGTGGCCCTGAGCGCTGCACAGCACATGGTGGATCCCGGCCCCCGCCCCGCCTGCTCCCCCACCTCCTCTAATTTAGGGACCGGTTTTCCAGGTGAAATGGTGGCAGAGTGGTGAGATCTACAAGGAACCCTGAACACCACGGCTCTATTCAGAAGTCAAACAAAAGAAACAGATGTAAAGCTAATGCTTGGAAGGCAGCTTAGTTGTGGGAGGGGAGTTCAGTGCAAGTGTTGGGGGAGTCAGCCTGTGGCCTGTGGCTTCACAGAAGCTTCCAGGTGCTGCTCCATCAACAGCCTGGCCTTTGTGGGGCAGGTGGATGTGGCTTCCTCCCTTGTCAGGCATCTCCTTGCTGCAGGCCCTGGGTCCTCTGGCCTCCCTCCAGGCGTGCTTTGGTGGTGGGCTGTCCCCTCTTCACCCTCCTCTGGTCTCCCTGCCTTTTTTCCTACGCACCCTTTCCCTCTGAGTATTGTCCATGATGTCTTCTCTTCAAGGGACCAAGGACAGGGTCCTGTTGGGATTTTACCCCTCTTCTCGCCTCCCACATGCCTTTTGCTGTGACCACTGTGCAGGACAGAGCAGCCTGGTTATGATTCTGGCCTCATCAGCTAGGCTCCCCGGTCTCCGTCGCCCTCTTGGTTAGGCTGCGGTCCCCGCTGTCCCGCTATTGTGTGATGGTACAGAAGTCTAGACGCAGGGATGGTACTGCACTGTATCATACCGGCTTCACATGGCTTCCCAGCTGTGAACTGGCATGCTGGCCTCCCCTGTTCCAGAGGAAGTCTTGCCCTTCGAACATGGGATCACAGGAGCTCCCCCTTCATTTCCAGGGAGCTGGATTCCACAGCTGGATTGAGTTACAGTCGGCTAAGAGGGGTCCCGTCCTCCCTCTCTCCATTTCTTCTTTCTGCTCTTCCCACTTTCACAGGATGTTGTTCAAACCCTCCTTCGTTTTTGCCTTCAGTTGCAGTGCCCTTCGGAGCAGCCCCAGCCGGCTGAACTTCCTGTGAGCGTGGACATGTCCCATCGGCTGGGTCTGCCTGTCAGCCGCAGTAGCTGCCCCTAGGCATATGGGCCTGTGGGGAACCTGAAATGTGGCTCATGTTGCTAAGGAGCTTTTTTTTTTTTTTTTAAATTTTTTTTTAAAGATTTTATTTATTTATTTGACAGAGAGAGATCACAAGTAGGCAGAGAGGCAGGCAGAGAGAGAGAGAGGAGGAAGCAGGCTCCCTGCTGAGCAGAGAGCCCGATGCGGGGCTCGATCCCAGGACCTTGGGATCATGACCTGAGCTGAAGGCAGAGGCTTTAACCCACTGAGCCACCCAGGCGCCCCAAGGAGCTTTTTTTTTAAAGATTTTTTTATTTATTTGACAGAGAGATCACAAGTAGGCAGAGAGGCAGGCAGAGAGAGAGAGGGGGAAGCAGGCTCCCTGCTGAGCAGAGAGCCCTATGTGGGGCTCCATCCCAGGACCCTGAGACTGTGACCTGAGCGGAAGGCAGAGAGGCTTAACCCACTGAGCCACCCAGGCACCCTGGAACTGACTTTTAATTGTAATTGATTTACTTCAATTTAAATAGCCCCATGTAGCTGGTGGTTACCATATTGGACAGTGCAGCCATGGAGCTGAGAAAAGAAGACTCATGTACAGGGAAGAAAGACTATAGTGACTTACTGTTACTTAGTGCCAGACGGCATGATCAGTCTGAAGCCGGGCTCAGAGGAAGGGGCGGGGTCCCCCACTCTCAGGGTCCATGTCCGACCTCTGTACCCAGCTCTGGTTTCTGAATGCTGACTGCCTCTTGGACATCTCTGCCTGCACCCTGGCAAGGGAACCTCAGATCAAGAAATCCACGTTCTCCTATTTCCCTTCGCCTCAGACTCACTCTCCTTCCTTTATTTCCTGCCATCAGGTAGCAGCAGCCCCCATTACACCCAGACTGGGAGCTTGCCGGGTGCCTTCTTCGCCTTGCAAAACCAGCCTGTCACCCGGCCATGCTGTGTGTCCCCCCACCCCGGAAGAACTTTGGACCCGGTCCCATGTCCTCCATTCCCCAGAGCCATGCCATGCTCTCCACCAGAGCAGTGGAGTGGACCGTGTAATTTGTGTCCTGTCCTCTGCTCTCTGGGCTCTCTCTGCTCCTGTCATCCAGTGAGCCTGTCCCTCGTCGGCTGGACATGTCCGCCCTGTAGCGTCCAGAAGATGAAGTCTGGCCTGGGCAGATCCCCTGGCTCTCTCTGCACATTGATTTGCTCTCCATTTCTAGGTACCCTCATGCTGCTTTTGTCCTCCCTTTTCAAAAAATTGTTCCTCCCTTTTCCTCAATCTTTAGGGCCTGGCTCACATGTCTGCTCATCCGAGGCTTGCCCCGACTTTCTGGCCAATTTCCTTCTCCCCGCCCCTTACACATACATCATTTCTTCCTCCTTTGAGTTCCTGTAGAAGATACCATTCGCTGATGTGGTCAAGTTTATTGTGTTGTCTTGTGATTGTGTGTATGTTGTTTTCCTGGGACATAGAAAGCAAAGTCCTACAGGCTTGAACTCTGTCTTTACTGACTTCTCCTTCCGCACTGTTCTCAGAGTAAGCACCTTGGGTTTCCTGATGACGTGGATGGGAGCAGACCATAGGGGACAGGTGGGTGCTGTGTGGGCCTATGCCGTGAGGAAGGGAATTAGGTCCCTTCGAAGAACATAGGTAGTAGGGATAAAGCTGGTTGTGGTGAGCCTTCATTGCTGGGCTGAGGGGTTTTAATTAGACCCATTTATCCATGGGGAAGACCCACTGTTGCAAGGGCGAAAGGACATTCTAGAAAGGTTGGACTAATGAGGTGGCAGGTGAATTAGGACGGAGAGAAGCTGCCACGCGTCAGTAGCACCTACTCAGGGTGGGGACATAGATGCACAAGAGCTTTCGGAAGAAGGAGCGATGAGGGGACGGTGGTTGGTGTTGGATCACCACCCGTGTCCTGTGGAGTTACTGGCATATAGCGGACCAGGGTCTGCCCTGAGACAAAGCTCCCTGCCAGGATGGTGTCAGTGAGGAGCGCAGTCATGGGAAGGTTTGCCTAGGTCTGGAGGACCCAATTCGAGTTGGTTCGTTCACGTGGCCGTTAGGGAGGGGCCTCTGTCGTCACTATCTGGACTCCTCATAGGGCTTCTTGAATGTCCTCACAACATGGCAGCAGCTGGCTTTCCCCAGAGTAAGTGATCTGAGGAGGGAGCTACTGTGCCTTTGATGACCTAATCTTCAACTTTTTCCATATTCTGTTTATTAGAAAGAAGTCACTATGTCCAGCGTCCAACTAAGCCCTGCCTCTTGAAGAGCAGAGTTTTAGGAAGTTGTGGACATGTCTTAAAACTGCGGCACATAGGGACCCCTGGGTGGGTCAGTCGGTTAGGCGTCTGACTTGGTTTCAGCTCTGAAGCCCCTTGTCAGGCCCTGTGCTCAGCGGGGAGTCTGCTAGAAGTCTCTCTCCTTCTCCTTCTCCCAGTCTCGTGCTCGCTCTCAAATAAATAAAAAACCACACAGAATGATTTCTGAAAGTTAGACACCTTGAGCATTAAAATCAGAAATCTGCTCTGGAGGGCCATTCTTTTACCTCTATTTGCTCCGTTTGGCATAATAACGGCCATAATCAGCAGAGGTTGAGAAATGGAGGTTATGGACAGTCCTGGGTTTCTGTATTTTTCTCTGGAACTATCATCCCTGGGACTTGGGTTGTTGAGAATGTTCTGTGTTGGGCTGGCCGTGGGGGAGCCTGCGGGTTAGGGCTCTTTGCTGTCATCAGGGTTATCGGAGCTCGGTTGGACATGAGGTTCAGTATTGGGCTGGCTCCTTGGCTGTAACCCCTGTGTCTTTGTCCTCAGCCCACATATCTTAGGTTTCTCTTCCCTCCTGTCTTATAGGTCTTAGAGGTCTATGTGTGTCTGACCTCCGCGATTGATGGTGAGCCCCTCCTGGGCACAGACGAAGGCGTCTTGTTTATTTTTGTGTTCTTTTTTAGCACGGCGCATTGAACATCAGTGTCACTCAGCACATTGTTTCGAATGAGCAAAGAGAAGGTCAGAGTGGAGAACCAGGACAGAGGAAGAAGGTGGGAGAGGTAGCAGCAGTGTGAGGCCAGGGACCCATCAAGGGAGTGAAGAGGGGAAAAGGTTTAGAGAGTAGGAATTGGGGTAGGAATACAGAGCAGGAAAAGGCAGAGCTGAAGAGGGCAGGGATAAGGGATGTGGTCGGGGATGACAGGGGCTGTGGAAAATTTAGAGAGATGAATGGGACAGGATCTTGGCTCATAGCCGGAGCAAGAGCAGGTGGGAGCGGGAAGAGTCGTGGTATTACTGTGTAGTAGGCAGTGTGGGCACTTTCTGTGTGTTAGCTGATTTAATTTTTTTTTTTAAGATTTTATTTATTTATTTGGCAGAGAGAGAGGGGGAAGCAGGCTCCCCGCTGAGCAGAGAGCCCGATGCGAGGCTTGATCTCAGGACCCTGAGATCATGACTGGAGCTGAAGGCAGAGGCCCAGCCCACTGAGCCACCCAGGCACCCCTAGCTGATTTAATTTTTAAAGCAGCTGAAGTTAGTGGACATACATAGGACTTGGATATATATTCCAGGATGTAAAGCTAGTCTGATCATCCCTTTGAACCAGGAGGTGTTTACTGTGAGCCTGCAAGTGTCGTGGGTAATGGTGAGAACGATAAATACACTGTAGAATATGGAAGACAAATGCATAAATTAATTTAGGGATGAGGACTAAGATGTGCAAGTCCCTGACGAGTAGGTCCTCCTTGTCTGCAAGGATGCCTGGGGTCCCTGGAGAATCCTGTGGAGAAGGAACACTGTTTCCTAACCCAGATACCACCCTTTGTGGCGGAGGTGGGGTGGGGTGGTGCAATCAGCCGCCATTGTGAGGGATAAGGGCTAAAATACGAGAAGTCGCCTTCTTGGGGTGCGTGGGTGGCACAGTTAAGTGTCTGACTCTTGGTTTCGGCTTAGGTTGTGATCTCGGGGACCTGGGATCTATCCCTGCATCAGGCTCTGTGCTTAGTGTAGAGTACGCCTGAGACTCTCTCTCCTCTACTTCTGCTCCAACCCTCTCCCCCCACCATGGCCCCCAGCTGTGTGGGTTTACTCTCTCTCTCCTTCACTCAAATGAATAAATAAAAATCTAACAAAAAAAGTGACCTTCTCAAGGTGGATTCCTAGGAGAAAATGTAAATTCTAGTATCTTTCTTTGAGTTGGAAGTTGAGGTTTATTTTAAGATAGGAGTAATTTTGATAGATGGTGCATTTTAATAGGCTTTGTTGAGGGGGACATGGGAATTTGGTGACCGCTTACCCACAGTTGCTTATAGGAGCAGGATTCCGAGCCGGAAGTGTAGCTGCCTTACAAACAAGCCTTCGGAATCCCCCTTTTCCAAGCTGCGATTTGGTGCCGTTCCCTCAGCGGTGGCTTGCGCACCTTACCTCGTTTTAGGCCTTCAGGAAGAGTTAGAAAATGAAGCGGAAAAGAAAAACACACGTCAAGTGCATAGAATCGTCCCTGTTGTGCAGTGACCGTGCGAAAACAGATGAATAGTAGCTGGGAGACCCCAAGGGCCATGAGCAGACCCGCAGTTTTCGACCTCCCCCCTTCTCTGCCTGCACTTCCTCTGCCTTGCACAGTCTGACTCCGGAGAATATCTTCGTTGTCATAAGCTGCCTTAGTTAAATATTGAATTCTGCTGGAGCCGTTACCATGGCCTGCGGCGTCATGTGTAGACTTTATGAAAGTAATAAAATGCCCCAGAAAGTGTGGTTGCTCGGCCTGTTGCCCATTGAAGCGGATAAAAGTAGTCACCCACCTGATCATGTGTTTCTTTACCGGGTGATGATGGCTCCTTATCTGTATACACACTGAGTGTTGATAGGGAACCCAGATAAGTTTTTGCTGTATGTCTGAAACCCATGTGTCAAAGCAATTTTTATAGAGTAACATTCTCTCTCCTGCTCCCTTGCCCCATAACTTCGGAGGGAGGTGAAATTTCCTGTCACAGCTGCTTGTAAAAAGTCAGTGCTCAATAAAGGCTCTTTCCTCCTTTCACCTCCCAGCTGTTGCCGGGGCGTTACAGAAGAGTGGCCTTTTCACATCGCCCAGATGGACAGCTCTGTACCTTTGTGAGTTAGCTAAAATATAATATGTAGGGTTTTTTTTTATTTTTTTAATTTTTTATTTTTTTAAAGATTTTATTTATTTATTTGTTAGAGAGAGAGAGAGAGAGAGAGTGAGCACAGGCAGACAGAGAGGCAGGCAGAGGCAGAGGGAGAAGCAGGCTCCCCGCCGAGCAAGGAGCCCGATGTGGGACTCGATCCCAGGACGCTGGGATCATGACCTGAGCCGAAGGCAGCCGCTTAACCAGCTGAGCCACCCAGGCGTCCCAATCTGTAGGTTTTTTATTACGACAAAGGTTAATCACTTTAGAAATACAGAAGCCTAGATTCTTAAGTCTGTGATTTTAAATTTTTCTTCTTTTCCTTATGTATTTCTCTGGAGGTTCTCCAAAAATCTAATTTCCAAAGAAGGGTATTTAACGTTTCAAAAAGAAAAAATGTAGATGATCAGAAAGTTACCCATTATCCAGAGGTAATCGCTGCTGCTGTATTCTTCCGACATTTTTTCTGTGCGTATACATAATGGATATTTATTAAAAATTGAGATTGTATTGTATAGGAACAAAGGCCAACTGCCATAGGGACCTTCAATTTTCAGTGGGGAGAAACAGTACAAGACTGTTTCCAGCTCGCTGTCCTGGCAAGGTGGGTAGGTGATGGCAGAGGGGGAAGGTGAAGTGGAGGTGGTCTCTCCTGCCACGCTCCTTTTTCAGAGTTTTCCCCTTCCTGGCCTTCAGGGTTTTCTCTCTTGAGCTGGGAGAAGAGAATAGAGGGAGGATGATCAGAGGGAAGGTCTTATGGGCAGGTCTGGAAAATACATACATCATTTCTATGCTCCTTCCACTGGCCAGAAGTTAGTCACATGACCGCCTAAACTGCAAGGAATGCTGGGGAATGTAGTCCAAGTAGTAAGCTATCCACTGCCTTGCTTATCTCTAACTCACTTGTATAACCCATTTCTGAAACTTTTATTTATTTATTTTTAGTTTTATTTTTTTAATAATATTTATTTATTTGAGAGAGAGAGAGAGCATGAGAGGGGAGAAGGTCAGAGGGAGAAGCAGACTCCCCATGGAGATGGGAGCCCGATGTGGGACTCGATCCCAGGACTCCGGGATCATGACCTGAGCTGAAGGCAGTCGCTTAACCAGCTGAGCCACCCAGGCGCCCTGAAACTTTTTTTTTTTTTTTTAAATAAACCAAGTTGTTTATTTCGAAAATGGTCACCTCTCCATCTCAGTCCTGCGCGAAGCCCCTACCATCTCTTGCCCCAGATCTCTTTTTAATTGGTGTGTTTCTGTTCTTGTTCCCCATAGTCTGGTCTCACATAGCAACCAAGGTCATTAAAGCGCTTACCACCATCAGCACAATATATATTTCACAATATATATTTATATTCTGTTCACAGTATGTATTTATATTCTGTTCACAGTATATATTTATATTCTGTTCACAATATATATTTATATTCTGTCTGCCTTCCGGATTGTATTCCTTGAGGCAGGAACTCTGTCTTGTTCCTATCTGTATCCCTAGATAGTGTGTCTGGCACATGGTCGGTACTTAGTAAACACTTGTGGAATGAATGAAGGTCATTAGAGAATCTTACACAATTTTTTGAGAGATTTTATTTATTTGAGAGAGAGTGTGTGCCACAAGCCTGAGCAGGGTGACAGGCAGAGAGGGAAACAGACTCCCCACTAGGCGGGGAGTCCAGCCCAGGGGGCCTGTCACAGAGCTCCATCCCAGGACCCTGGGATCGAGACCCAAGTTGAAGGCAGACGATTAACCTACTAAGCCTCTCCGGTGCTCCCGAATCTCACACATTTGTAATGACAGTGTTGTAGCTCATTGCACAGAATTTTGCTGTGAACATTTAACTGTCTACATTTGAGGGACTTCTGCATTTTTTTCCCTGATTAAGAAGTGCTTTGGTGGCCATCCTTTCAGCTGTTGTGTGGTTTGCTTGGTGCGCGTATCTGTGCACATTTTCGTAGGTTTGATTCCTGAATGAGAATTTATTTAGTGTAAAGCAATGTGTACAAAATTTTAACGTCTCTGTAATATATTACCCTTTGCCCTCCAGACCCTCAATTTGTGTCCCCCGTGTAGTTGAGAGCCCTGGCATACATACAGCTTGCTTACAGGAGTGCCAGAAGCTCGGCGGGGCGTTTTATCTGTCTGCATTGCTGTACCCTAGATCTTAGAGCAGGTGCTCATGCTTCCCAGATGAATAAATCAACTTCCATAAAAAAAATTCTACTTGTTCCTTCAGTGAAGTTTATTTTGACTCATTTATTCATATAAATGTTCCCTGACTTCAAAATGTGTGCCTTTTGAAAAGTTCTGCCCAGTGTAAGAACCAAGAACATTCCCCCAGTGTTAATATAAACCTTGGGGAAGCAGTGTGAGCTGGGCTTATCTTACTGCTCAGAACCCAGACACGATGTACTTGAGCCCCCTCTCAAGTTGGTGGCAAGTCCAGGACCACTGCCCAGGATTTTTGAGACTCCCAAGGGCTAGGAGATAGACCGTGTCTTACAGAATTCTTACCTTTTGTTCTGTGACTGTGCGTGGATTTCCATCCCAGATAGCCCCTTGTTTATTCCCCCCAGCGTGATGACCAGTGCCAGCCTGAGGTGGAAAGACGGCCACCCTGCCCCAGCTGGGTGTGGAAGGCGTCCCTGTCTGGACGGCCAGATCCACCATTTCCTTCTGCCAGCGCCCAGGACTGGCCCGTAGACTTCGCACTGCTTTAACACCGTCCACCAGCCGTGTTGTCCCCTCTCTGCACAGAGGTGTTTGGGGGACACTTGCTGGTTGGAAGTCTTCGTCATGGAGTGGGGGGAGGCCCAGAGAGCTGGGATGCGGGGAGGCAGGGAGACAGAAAAGTACGCTCCTCTCCAGCTGTTCCCTGTCCTCATTTCTTCTGAATGGTTCCTCATTCCCTCTCAGGTCAAGTCTTAACCCCTTCGTTTGGCAGACGAGGATCTCATGTTCACCCATGATCCTCAGTTTGTACACATCAGTGGGCCTTAAGCTCTTCCCAGTGCTAGAAACTCTACAAGGTGCTGCCAGATTTTTACCCACATGTTAAAAAAAATGCATCCACTGCGGCATTCTTTGAGTTGAGTAAGTCATCAGAGAGGTCTAATGGGAAAAAAAATAAGGGCTAATGATGGGCAGTGGGGTGCAGTGTGCTGGGAGGGTCAAAAGAACCATAGTCCGGGTGATAGCTGTGCTAATTGGGAATCCTTGATGACTGGCAGTGGAGGTGGTGGAAGGGAGAGAAGTCAGGGCTTCAGTGCCTGCTTAAAAGAGTCAAGGGAAGGTCACCTAACCTGGAAGCCTTGGAAAGCCCTTGGAGACACTGCTAGGCTGTAGCAAAGCCATGTTTTAGTGATCCCTCCCTTGTCTTAAGCCTTTCATGAAGTTCGCCAAGCACATGAAATCCAAGCTGGAGTGCAGACCTCATTGGGAAAGGGATCCTAAGCACACACGAGTTGGGAAACCTATTTGTGTCTCTGCTGTGTGTGCATGTGGACAGCCCTGTGACAGGGGTAGGTGGATGGAGGGAGGAAGGGAGGGAAGAATCCTGAGTGTGTGTACAGCTCACTGACCAGGTCTCCGTGGCCTCCTGTCTTCATGTTTAATTTCACCCTGCTTCTTTTAATATAGCCCATGTAATCATTTGGGTCTTCTTTCCTTCAGCCGGGTCCTGACTGAACACATGAATAGATGGCTTTCACAGTCCTTCTCTCTTGCCCCTCGGTGCTCCTGTCCCCAAGGGCTGCACCCCCAGCTCCCCTCCCCCCCCTTTCTGGGTTTGTTCGTTTGTTCTTCTGCGCCTGTGGCTGTAACCACCAGCTACCACTCTGCACTGATCACTTCCCCGTCTGACCCGTACCAAATGTCTCTCCCATGTATCTAGTCTTTTTTTTTTTTCTCCCCCCCCCCCCCCCCCACCTGGTTGTTTCATAGATGCCTTGGATTCAACTTAACTCTTGTCTTTTCATGTTAACATTTAGCGACCCAGAACTGAAACTTGAGAGCAAGCCACCTCCTATAGCCTGGATGCCTTAGCCCTTAGCTGTCACTCTAATCTGAGTCTTTTGGTGTGAGGCCATCAAGGGGTCCTGCCCTGTGGGTCTGCCCACCCCCCATAGGAGACCATGGGCCTGTTAAAGTCTATATTTTAAGACCTTGCTCAGTGTCCAATTGGAGTAGGAGCTGTTTAGAGAATGTTGGTATGAATGAATGGGTGACTTCTGAGATGATTTGAGATGATTTGCACTTAAGATGAAGCTCCTTATTATTATTTTTTTCCTCCTCTTGCAACCGAGGAATTGTTTTTGCTTGTTTAGGACCAGCGTGATGGCACTGTCATTTTGAGGAAATCTGTACACCACATGAAATTTTTTTCTGTCTTAGGCAATGCACACAAATGTACAAATCCCCATGGAGGAATTACTAAAGTGAAAAATCAAGGAACTGTTTATTAAATAACTTCATTAACGTTAAAGATCTGCGTGGCTTCAAACGTATGCTTGTGTTCTTGCTGTAGAACCGGGAAATGTTTCACTAGGCCAGATCATTGATCTGCATGATACAGTTTGAATTAAACTTGTGCTTAATTAACCTGGGTGCTCTAAATTTTTTAAAAGATTTAATTAATTAATTTGAAAGAGGGAGAGAGCATGGGGGAAGAGAGGGCAGAGGGACAAGCAGATTTCCCACTTGAGCGTGGAGCCCGACTCGGCTCGATCCCAGGACCCTGGGATGAAATCAAGAGTCGGATGTTCAACTGGCTGAGCCACCCATTTGCCCCAAGATGTCCTAAATTTCTAAGGCTGTGGGATTTTAGAGCTGGAATGTTGCCTTTCAGACTTCAGTGTGAGGAAGAGTCGCCTCTGCTCAGTTGGTTTTGTGTCCCCAGAACTGGTCTGATCAGAAACCATTACCTTTGCATATTGGGTAAGGTAGTGACCCATTGAAGGTCCATTTCTTAAACTTTCTATTTTCTTCTCCAACAGGGAGAGTCACGTATTCTCAGAGTGAAGGTGGTTTCTGGAATTGATCTCGCCAAAAAGGACATCTTTGGAGCCAGGTATGTTCGCTTTGTTTTTGTTTTTGTTTTTGTAGGCTTCAGATGAGTTAGGCAAGCACTTTCCAAACTGAGGCCAGCGTCAGTGACCCCTGGAGGCCTTAAGAGAAAGATTGCCAGGGTGCCCCCCTCTGGAGATTGGAGTGGGGTGGGCAATGGCAGAGGAGTGCTGAGGCCAGCGGGCCAGGGACCACATTTTGTGCAGGGGTCTTGCCTTTCATCTGGCTTGATTTCATGAGGAGACTGGATTCCGATGTTTCTGTGTTTCTCTGTACAAAAATACGGTTTGGGCATGTTTATTCATTTTAATACATTCCTTTAAAAACAATTCCTAATTTAGGGAGGTATGAAAGCGTTATTTTGTTCCTAGCAGAACTGGGTATTCTCTGGCCTGTATGATCTGAATGGAGAGATGTGGTAATGAGTGAGTGAATTTGTGATTTCTGGGCCTTTTCTGGAAGCACCGGCAGCTGATCTTTCTGCGTCCTTAGCTTATTTTTATTTTGAATACTGTGCCTGATAATCCTTTATCTTGAAATCAGTGTTTTTGTTCCCATTGTCTCTGCTGGATGTCGCAATAAGTCATTGGACCAGTAGCACAGTGAGGTTAGAGCCACTGAGACCTGGGATTTGGACCAGATTTTGGAGAACAAAGACCTTTTAAGAACTTTAGACATGGAGGAGACATTACAGGTGTTTGGTCCTACTTGCTTGCCCTGATAGGACTTTCTGTGGGAAGGTTAGTTAGTGCTTGCACAGGAGGCTCGCATGTCAGCCGTGCTGGAGCAGGCCCCTGGCCCCGCTCTCCATTCGAGTTGGGAATGCTGTGGGGTTGAGCCATGAGGGCTGCGGTGGCTGCTGGGGACACTTAGCTGTTGCTGGAGTCCTCTCACTGGAACATCCATTTCATCCCGTGGGGCCCCTGCTGTTGCCCGCAGTCACCCTCTGGCTTCAGGGCCTCAGTCTAATGCTGGACATTCTGTAATGGGGCCTCACCTTCCTGCTCGCCTGGCAGAAGCCCTTTTCTGCCCTGGGTAGGCAGACCTCTTGATTGTTCTCTCCTGTATCTTCATGGACATATTTAGCTTTTCCCATCCTGATAAGTTACTTTAGTAGCACCTGGAGAAATTATTAAAAATAGATAAATAAAGTTGATGTGAGATAATATCCGTGAGATATCTTGGTAAAATTTCCCCATACTTGGGGCACCTGGGTGGCGCAGTTGGTTATGTGTCCGACTCCTGATTCTGGCTCAGATTGTGAGCACATCTCACCTGCAGGTTCCTTCTCCTCTCCTGCCCGTGTGGGTGCTCGAGTATTTCACTTGTCTGTCTCCTACCAGATGAGACATTTACAGGAGACTGACACCTCTCACTTGTGTTGCTTACCATACAGAGCACCATGACCAGGACTGGGCAGATTGTTTCTTAATTGAAATGTTTAATTGAAACATTTGCGTGCCTCACGTGGGGCTCGATCCCAGAACCCCAGGATCATGACCTGAGCCAAAGGCAGACGCTTAACAGACTGAGCCACCCTGGCGCCCCTGTGTTCCATTGTCTTAGTTTAATAAATACAGAGCCCACCATCCTCCTTCCTGCCTTCCTCCTCTGCTCTCCGTGCCTCGCTCAGGGTCCGCTTTCTGAAGTGCCGTGGTTCTTTCGGGACCCATTTGCCAGCGAGTGAGCTATAGCGGAAGGGTTCGGTGGCAGCGTGCAGTTCACGCCATATTGGCATTTCTCTCTAGAATGGCCCCGTTTTCACCTTCTTCTGCCCCATGACCTTCATTCTCCTTCACATTGTCTGGAGCAAATCCTCTCAAGCTTTGTGTGACCTGGTAGCTTGTACAGAACAGGGACCTCTGTTGCCTCTGCAGGGGTCTGGGTGTGTAGGGGTTTGGGGACAGCCCCGGGGCCACTCTGCCCACCTGGCAGCTCGCCTGTGATTGGAGGCAGAAGTCACAGGTGTGGGTCTGTGGTGTGTGTCCCCTGCCCTCTGCTGGGGTGAAGCCCTACTATCTGTATCCTTCTGAACCCCAGGCTGGAAACCCCCTCCGCCCCCATCACCTACATCCTGTCACTGAACCTCCTCCATCTGTGTTTCCCATTCTCCCTTCCCAGGGAAGGAGTGGTCAGGAATGGGAGCCCCTGTGGTGGAAAGGATAATGGATGGAGAAAGAAGGCCAGTGTTGGCGAGCGGCATCGTCAGAAACTCCTAAGTGGGAGAAACCATATAGACTTGGGTATTTTGAAAAGATAGGATTTACTCCTTTTTTTTTTTTTTTTAAAGATTTTATTTATTTGACAGACAGAGATCACAAGTAGGCAGAGAGGCAGAGAGAGAGGAGGAAGCAGGCTCCCTGCTGAGCAGAGATTCCCGATGCGGGGCTCGATCCCAGGACTCCGAGATCATGACCTGAGCCGAAGGCAGAGGCTTAACCCACTGAGCCACCCAGGCGCCCCTACTCCTCTTTTTAAATAGTTTTTTGTTTTCGTTTTTGTTTTCCTATTTTTGTTAAAGAAAAGGAAGGAGAGGCAGAGAGAATCCCAGGCTGACTTGAGCCAAAAATCAAAGTCTGATGCTTGACTGACTGAACCACCCAAGAGCCCTGAGACAGGATTTACTTCTCTGGGGTTCTCTCTGCTTTGTCTCCAAGGGAGGCTGCTTGGCCTGAGGGGGGTGCGGGCTGGTGGTTGGGGCGCAGTGGCTGGTGGGAGAGGGGCGGGATGTGTTGGTCCGAGGCGTGACGAGCACTCCATCTCTCCCAAGTGAGAGGCTGCCTGAGGCTCCACTTCAGAGGACTGGGGTTTGTGGGCCCCTAGCCTTGGACCTGCCTGTCCACCAGGGCCGCCGATTCACCCTCTAGGCCTGTACCTGAAATGCCCTTCTTTTCCGCATTCTTTGTCCCAGTCCTGCACTGAGAATACAAGATCATTTTCCCGCTTCCTCCCAGCAAAGTCTAACTTCATTAAAAGAGCCTTTGTTTAAAGAAGATTTGGTAATTGAGCTGTTGCTCTCCTTGAATGTCTGAGCATTTGGTCTATGTGGAAATGGCACCAGCAGAGAAAGGTTTCCTTTTAGGCCACACCTTCGGGTCAAGGGCAACCATATAATCTGCCAGCTAAACAGGGACACTTTTGTCTGCAAGAAATGCTACATTGAATGTGGGAGATCAGGGCATAGATACGGAGACTGGTCAACCCAGGTAAAAGACCTCCAAACTTGATGACCCAGACTGTGGGGGAAAAATGCTGTGTGATATCCCCCCGCCCCCCACCCTGCCTCAAAGCCAAGGAAAAGAAAATCTTAACTCTTAAAACGAAAGCCTGTAGATGCCAGTACGATATCCAAAAGGAAGTAAATCCATGTTGTTCTAAAACATGGCCTACATGGGGCACCTGCTTCCATTTTGGAAATGGGTCCATTGTCTTCGTGAGGTGAAGTGTGGTGTCGGGGAATCAAGGAGGCACCTTTACCCTAGAAGTCCTCTTGCCCCCTCTTCACAGTCCCAGTCTCCTGTTACGGTGTAGGATTCGAGTCCATTGGTATCTGGTTCTGCCAGACTCTCCGGTCTGGTTTGCCCCCCACTCCAGTGCCACCCCTGTCTGCCCAGACTGATCAGATCAGACTGTTCTTTCTAAATGGTAGGTTAATACTCTCCCTGAGTGACAAACATTGAGTCACTGGATGGGCCACTGGACTAGGTGACTGTCAGGGTCTTTCTAAAACCTGAAATGTAATGGCTACATACTTTCTACAAGCCGATTTAAGGAACTCCCCATTATATTTGAGCTGACCCAAGTTCTTAGAATTGTAAGTGAATATCATAAAGTAAACAGATTTCAAATAGACTTCACCGAGTAAGACCTTAGTGTGTGGTTGTTTTCTGTTTTGTTTTGTTTTGGTAAACTTTAGAATATCTTAATAAGTTTAATAGTTTTTTTTGAACCTAATAAGTTAGTAAGTTTCAAACTGTATTCTTCAGGTAAGCTTGTATCTCAGGACTTCTAGCTTTTTGTCACAGGCTTAAGTACTAACTGAAGAGTGTACTTTTTTTTAAAGATTTTACTTATTTATTTGACAGAGATCATAAGTAGGCAGAGAGGCAGGCAGGGAGAGAGAGGAGGAAGCAGGCCCCCTGCCGAGCAGAGAGCCCGATTCGGGGCTCGATCCCAGGCCCCTGAGATCATGACCTGAGCCGAAGGCAGAGGCTTTAACCCACTGAGCCACCCAGGCGCCCCCCGAATGGAGTACTTTTAATACAAGTTTTAGCGCTAGCTTCCCTCTTTTCCCCCCGAGTTGTGATCGGTCATTTGAGGTTACTTAGAATCATCTGAGACCATAAAGGGCTCCTTCAAATTGAGCAACAGTGGTTAAGACCACTAGAACTTCATGCTTTCATACCGAAGATTTCAAGACTCTCGTTTCACACTTGGGTGTGTGTATTTTGTGTTGCACTGTTGGCATCAAGTTGCACCTCTCTGGGTCGCTGTCCTTTTTTTTTCTTTTGACAAGTGGTGATTTGAAATGCAGAACACAAACGCACTTGAGGGCGCGGGAGGGATGTGGCCACAAATCCTGGTGTTGGCCAGTGACGGCGAGTTACTGCCCCGGCCAGATGGCTCTGTGGCCCCCCCTCGCCTCCGTCCCATCTTCTAGATTGAAGTTAACATTCTTCTGCATTGGATTCATCTTTTTTTTTTTTTTAAACTGTGGAGTATTCCACAGTGAATTACAGACATCATGACATCCAGTCCCTAAGTACTTCAACCTGTATCTCAAATAAAGGTTATATTTCTTTATAACTACAACACAATTTTCACAAAATTAACAGTAATTGCCTAATGGACTCTCTTACCTAGTCCATGACCTGAATCCCTCCCCAGCTGTGCCTACGATGCCTTTTACAGTGGGCCGTTTAAAGCAGAATTCAGTTGAGAATCACATGTTCTGTTCAGTTTTGGTTGGTCACTTAAACTCCTGTTAATCTAGAATCATTCTCCTCTCTTCCCTTTTAAGTGACCTGGAATGGTCAGTAGGTTGTCTCCCCACATTCAGTTGTTTCCTGTGGTATCATTTAACATACTCTTTCTCCTCCTGGGTTTTCTGTAGGATAGAGGTTAGGTCTAAAGGCTCAATCGGGGCATCTGGGTGGCTCAGTCTGTTAAGCATCCGACCCTTGATTTCGGCTTGGGTCATGATCTCAGGGTCCTGCGATGGAGCCCCTGTTGGGTTCTGCACTTAGCACTGAGTCTGCTTGAGATTCTCTCTCCCTGTCCTCTGCCCCTCCTGCTCCTGTGCTTGCTCTCTCTCTCTCTCTCTGTAAAATAAATAAATCTTATAAAAAAAAAAAAAGGCTTGATCAAATTCAGTTTCAATGCTGGGGACGGAAATGGGGTTGCTCTCTGCTTGGAGGAACAGTGTTCGGTTGTCCTACAACTGACAGGGCTAAGACAGGATGGATCCCAGGTTTAATGGGGGGCCAGTCTGTTCCATCCACGGTCATGACTTCCCCCCCAGGTGATCAGCAAGAAATGGGTGGGACAATATTTTGGCTACACACTGTACACACGGGAATTTTCACTCTTCACTTTCTTTCCAAATCGGTTTTGTTCTTGCCATTTTTTGAAAACCTTATATAGTATAAGTTTCCTTTCAGCAGTTGGGAAGCCTTGAGGCTTATGCGTGCCTTGAGAGTCCCCTTGATCAACTGTAAGCCGTTTTAGGACGTCATTAGACTGGAGTTTGCAGACTCTCGGTCCCTGTGGGCCGGACTGAACTCACAGTTGTGCATGTTTAGCCCAAGGAGCACTAAGACATAAAAATCCCCAGCCAACATTTGGGAGATTTCGAGTCAGAAATCCATTATGTCCCGGCTTCTGGAAGATCTTGGCAGTCTAGACACCCAGGGTCATGCAGCTGGAGCTATCTCCTGGATGCACTCGTGAGATGGGGCCATGACCTCTCGGCTGCCAAGGCCTCCTCATCTCCCGTCCTGTTTTGTGCAGCCGACCTCCCCCGCTGACGCAGCCCTGAGGTCCCTGGAGGGACACCTGCACGGGCGGTCTTAAGCTTAGAGAGCGGACTCTCCCTCCGCCCTCCCCCCAGCACAGGGATGTCCTTAGGTGGGCTCAGGGCCCCTCACACTCAGCTGAGAAGGTGTTTGTGATGTGCAGGTGCTTGCAAATCGCCTCCTCTCTGGAGGCCTTAACCCTCCAGGGCATTGCTGCGAATCACAACATTCGCACATTTGACTTAAAAATCCCTGCGCCTAAGAGTTCATATGGTCACTCCTGCACGCGCCCCAGAGAGCCTCACTGTCAGACCGTTTATTCTGGCTGCGCACCCACTGGAGAGGACTTGGGAGGATCTTGCCCTCCTCCCCCTCTCAGATTGGAACCTCTCCATACTCTGTACAAAGCACACACCGCTCTTTCTGTGTTCGTGTTCACTTCCTGGTCTTTGAATGCACGAGGCCGTGCCCTGTCCTTAGCAAGTGTGTCGATCGTGGCTTTGCACCCGCTCAGCCCACGCGGTTTCCCAGAGGGGAACGATCAGGAGTGGCAAACGGGTCAGTCCGGGTGGAGGGCCAGCGCGTTTCTGTTCTGCGCCAGCCCCCGGGCTTGCTGTGTTACCGCTCGTGTCCTCACACTGTTCAGGATGCTCTTGAATCACTGGGAGAGCGGTGCTGTGCGGGGACCGTCTGATTTGTAGAACTCCCCGGTAGACTGGCCTTTGTGTCATCTCAGGTCTGTTAACGGAGGAGCGAACCAGACAGGCCGCACTTCCAGACCATTCTGCGATGTGGTGTTCAGGAGAATCCCGCACCCGGAATCTTCTGCTTGGCCTTCACTCTTGATGGCTTGAACGTGTGGTCCTCGTTATAGGAGCCTCTGCTCTGCCATGTGGCCCGACAGGGAGCAGAGGGAGTCATTGGAGGACGTCCTGCACTCGTCGTCACCAGACTCTAGAGCATTGTTCCCCGGTCACTGGGTCTGTAAGGCAGAGATTCGGGTGGGTTTCAGGAAGATGAGGGGCACCAGCACATAGTAGATGGGCAGTAAATTTTCGTCATGGGGTCAGAGTGGAGCCCGAGAACATTGAAAAATCAAAGCTACTCATGAGCACTGCTTGAATCACCTCACGTAATTGCAGAGGGCGGCTCTGGGGATTGGTGGCCAGTGGATATGGGGAGGGGTGGGCTGCCCCTTCCTAGCTCTTCCCCCTTCCTGGCTGTCAACCTCCTCCTGACTCCTTTATCCCCCTCCCTTCTCAGCTTCGGGTCTTCGCCTGGATGCCCTCCCCGCCCCCAGCCTGCACCCCAGGACCTTCAGTCTTGCATTCTCCCAGGGCGCTCTCTGTTTGTCTCACCATCTTCCTTTTTGGGGGGAGGTTGAGAAAGCGGGTAAGAAGCTGAGTGTAGGCAAGGCGGTGTGCCAACTGGAGATGAGTCAGAAATGAAAGCATTTCTAAATGTGTAAGACAATGAAGACAATATTTATCTTAGAAAAATTGAACTTCACAACCAAGCCTGCAGAAGCACAGCCGGGAGGCACCGTGCACAGGGAGGTCTGGCGTGGGGACAGCAGAGGGCCTCCGCTGCCCTTTTCCCACCCAAGGAGGAAGGAGAGGTTTCTCCGCCAGTATTTCCCATTTTTAGGCAGTGGAGGTGGCTGGCCAGCCCATCCTCAGTGGCCAGGCCTCTGAGAGGCCTTGGGAATACGGCCGTCCAGGCTGGCGATGCATCAGCGTTGACAAAAATGCTGTTACTGATGGTGAAAATGCCCTGGTATTGAACCTGAAAGAGACCCTTTTAAAAATGGGTACAGCTCTCTGGACTTCCATGGCACTAGCTTTCTCAGATGCAGATCTCCTATGTTACCGTATTTCACCTTCTTTAAGAAACACTGTCAGCAAGTTTCATGACATTTCTACTTAGGGTTTATATTTGGGGGAGGGATCTGGAAGATAAAATTTGTAAGATGGCTTGTAAGTGTGAGTGAGCTGGCAGGGTCTTAACGGGGAAGTACAGCCTCCTCTGAGTGCCGTAAGTGGTTATCCGAACTGGGGGCCAGCGCGCATCTTCGAAGGTCAGGTAGCAGAGAGCCTCAGCTCGGCGGGACTCTCGGAGACACGCGGAAGCAGCCAGGCAGGGTCCGACGGGCCGGCTCTGTGCCAGCAGCCCACGGGCCCGTGGTGAGAATATAAGCTATTGATTCTCTACAACATATATATTTAGAACTGGGAGTGCCAGTGTTATTGGGTCATGATTTTCAGATTAAACAGTTACAGAGAGCTCCTGGTTAGTAGATGACAAGAATTGAGCCAGTATTGACTTTTTGGGCATGGAGGAACCGGGTTTCTAGATCTCTCAGGAGCCTTTTGCTCTTTTCCCCTCTTCAAGGGCAGCATGCTTAGGATATAACTTATGGAACCTCCTGTTCGTTTTTTTTTTTTTTTTTTTTAATTAAAATAATTATTTTTAAAGCTTTTACTTATTTATTCGAGAGACAGCATGCACAAGCAGGGGGGAGGGGCAGAGGAGAGGGAGAAGCTGGGGCTCCATCCCAGGACCCTGAGATCATGACCTGAGCCCAAGGCAGGCACTTAACCAACTGAGCCACCCAGGTGCCCCGCCTTCTGGAACTTTTTAGATAGGCACTGTGGATTTTGAAGTCTACAAATGAATGCAACTGTCAAAACGTTTCTGGCCTAGAGAAAGTGATTCTCGCTGCTTTGTCTATAAATACGTGAATAATAAAGTTGAATTTCTACGTGTATAAGCAGATGGGCAGTCACATAATTTAAATCAGTGTATTGCAATTAAACTATGGCCCGTTTTCTTCACAGAGTAATTTTTAGACTTAGGACCTTAGTGCACGTGATGTTTAATAAGGAGTCTGCAGTGTGTAGCTCCTCAGTAAATTATTAAAAGAACTGGTATTTCTTATGTATAATATCAACACAAGATACAAAATACGCCTTGCCTCTTAATGAGCGTGTGCTAGCTCTCCTCCTGGCATGCCAGGAGCAATGGGTAGTAAAGTGCTTGAAGGATTGTTTGCATTTCTTTCCTTCCTTGTTCAAGGTGCAGTATTGTGCTTCCTCTTTTGAAGAACTGATGATTATTTCAAGTCTCTGTTATTTTTAGATGCTTGAAAGTAAGCATTCATGGTAGGAAAACAGAGAAGTGTTTGAAAGAAATGCTATGTTTCACGTTTGGGGGCAACTGGTTGGGAAATCAGAAATGGGTGAATCTTAAAAACTTGATCCTGGTTTCTTTTTTCTTTTTGTTTTTGCTAGTGAGAAAATGATACTGTTGGTTATATATTCTCCGCCTCTGATTTGTAAACTCTTGGGAGTTCATTGTGAACAGTGGCTTTAATGTTGTTGAAGTGATTTTAAATGTTATCTAGGCAGTCTGGAGAATAAAAAGGAAATTTGCAAATTCCTTTCTTCCGAAATGAGTTACAGGCTCCCCATACTGTGACTTCGTTTTCTCTGCTATTAAATACATAGTCAGACCAGCTTGAGATTTGAATGACGAGTGAGACCATATAACTCAGGATCTTTGGTTTGCTCTTACACTGCTTCTTGGCATGGAATGTCAAAATATTTGAAACTGTTCTTTTTCTGGAATGATCTGCTTTCACTGGTGGCTCCAGTGACTATCTAGGCATTTGAGCTGGAGACCTGTGAGTTGTCCTTGGCGCTGGTCCCTCCTTCCCACTCCCCAGGCTGGTCTCCGTGTTGGTGTAGAGGACTTCCCAGATGGCTGTTCACATCTGCCTTCTTTCCCTGACCGTCCTCACAGAAACAGAATTCTCTCTCAAGCCTAGACTGATTTCGGCTCCTGGCAGAACCCTTAAGGATCCCATCAGTCCTTGCTGCGGATTAAGGTCCCAGCTCCTTAATCTTGACAAAAGCCCACTCTGTGCACTCTCCAGGGCATCTCTTGGCCTTGACCTTCCCAGGCAGTCATACTCGGTGCTGTAGTCGCCTTCAGAAGCCCCAGTCCACCTCCTGTGCCTTTGTTGGTGTCCAGAACGGCCACCGTCTTCCTATTTTGCACAGCTGCCTTGTTCTTGTCCTTCATGCTGACACCCCCAGGAGCTCACCCCCAGGCAGATTTCTGTCTCTGCCCACTTGGCTTAGGTCTGCTGGCCCTTTGCTCACCCCGTGCAGCTGCCTGTGGGCACACTGAGGTATGGCATTGGGACTTTCCCTCTGCACCCTGCTGTGGTCATTGGCCCAGTACCAATCCATAACTGCCATCGCCCCCTACCCCACGCCCACCCACGCACTTGGCAAACTTGCACGTTCCTCAGACACTGGGTGCCCTTCCTGCCACTAGGCTGAATTTCTTTCTCCTGCTTTGGTTCTCTCCCAGTGATTTATACATGCTCTTTCCTTACCGTCTCATTTAATAATTTCTTATTTTATTCTGTCTGTATCTTTAAGACCCTCATTCTTATGCAGGTTAATCATTTTTAATAATACACAAATTCTCAACTAGCACATGCAATATTTCCAGCTCCTTCCTGCTTTGGAATTGCTACACATGCAAAAACATTAAGGAATACCTCACCATTAAGTCCTCTGTCCGTGTGAAGCTCACTGGAGGAGAGGAATCGTGAGCATCCCTGACCATGAAGGAAGGCTTCATGAATCTTCCCGCGTGGCCGTAATGTATTGGGGAGTTGTAGCTCCCTCTGGTGGCCATATTATGTGCATTTTCATTCTGGACTGTAAAAATGGTTTTCAGGTGTAATGATCTTTTGGAGTTCTTTTTAAATTTTCTGATTTTTAAAATTAACTCAGATCTTTGCTTTAGCAAAGTCATTTGCTAAAATTATTTAAGTCATTCTCAAATAGTGACACAGGACAAAGAATGATTTTACTTTAAGCAATTCCTGCTTTTTACATAGTTGGTTTTAAAGTAAAAAATAAATGGCACTAACTTTTTTATTTCCCCCTTTTTCTTTTCCTTTCTCTGCCCAGTAATTTTCGTAAGCTTGTATCATCATCAAAATGCCACAGACTGCAAAAGAATAAAAAACTGATATTGGGAAGGAATGAAATTCTTCAAATGAGGGGTACTGTATTCAGTATGGAATAGACAATATTCATAGACAGAATGAATTATAATGCATTTTTAGCCTCATGCTTTGATGGATCAGAACTTAATCACTCTCTTTTCTTTAAGAGGAATTTCCAGGCTGATATTGTTAATATGGAAAAATAATTATAATAAACAATACCAATATCCATGCTAATTACGGGAAACAGGTATAGATCATCTGAAATACTTATATTTGACTTTGGAATTTAAAAAAAAAAAACTTAAGTTTTTACCACTACAGAGAAGTTAATAGAGCAATTTATGACATGAAAGACTAGATTCAGAAAAGTTGAGATGTTTAGAAAACGATTTTTCTCTGGGCGCTGGGTGGCTCAGTGGGTTAAAGCCTCTGCCTTCGGCTCAGGTCATGGTCTTAGGGTCCTGGGATTGAGTCCCGCATCGGGCTCTCTGCTTGGCAGGGAGCCTGCTTCCTCTTCTCTCTCTGCCTGCCTCTCTGCCTACTTGTGATCTCTGTCAAATAAATAAATAAAAATCTTTAAAAAAAATGTTTTTTCTCTTGTTTCCTCTTCCCTGTAGCTACATTGGTAATGATGCAGGTAGGTAGGTAGAATTACTTTTCAGATTGATACCCCTCAAAGAACAGTGGCAGCACTTAAAAAAAATTTTTTTTTTTTTTTAAACATGCAAGATTGGCTGATTTTCTCTCAGGTATGCTTGGGGGTTTTTGTTTTGAGAAAGTTCTGTCGGGTGCAGGGAAGGAGTCATTAAGTTGTCCTGGCCGGTCTGCCTAAGTGGGTGTGTTAGAGCAAGGGACTTACTTAGAGTCAGGGTGATTCAAACACCCACAGAGGAAAATGGCATAGATCATTTATCTACTCATTTTGCAATAATGTTATTCTCTCCCTTTGCCATTTCTTAACGTCTGCAAATACTGCCAAAAAGCAAAGACCAGAAGAAAGCCATGAATGCTTTCAGTGGGACAGAAGAAATGAGGTCTCTCCGCCAGGGAGAAATATTAGAGAGAAAATTGTCGGTGGGAGCAGATACTAAAATAGTTCATGTTCTTTTCAGTTGAAGACCTCGAGATTCTTTCTCAGAGCTCTTAGGACTGTTTTCGTGAGCTATTGTTTTCATGAGATAGCCTCTGGTAATACAAAGTCCTACTGTTTTGTCTAGGCACCTTCCCCTGGGGAGAAAAAAACCCTCCAGCCTCCAAAGCAGACAGGTGAATAAACAAAAGAATCCTAAGACCATCTCAGCTGAGAATAAAATGCTACTTAAATGCAAGGGTACTTCTTATGGGCGGAGAGCCTGAGAAACGTGATGGTCGGCAGTGGGGAAGGTGTTCACCGCAGGGTCATCCCAGAGGACATCATCATGGCCTAGGCTCCAGCCCTCAGGCAGCTTTCCCCCAAGCCTTTCTCTTGCTGCGTTGTATCCTTTGGGGCCTTTGTGGAGAATCTGAAGCCTCATTTGCAGAGTAGACTCCATAGCATGCGTCCCCAATAACCGTGAGGAATGGCAAGGAAATGTTGCTGGGCCTGATGAGGTCATAAATACTGTCAGGGCCTAAAATCGGGTTGCAGTATTAACATATACATTGAAGAAAACAGTGTGAGTGTCCACTGGAGAGAGATGAATCGTGTTCCTTCTTTCCCCCAAAAAAGAAACCCAGCGGTGCTCACGGGCAGCACATCTTAGTTTCCCAGTATAACAATGAGGATGGCCCATGTGAGTGTTTTTACTTATAAATTTGCATGTTGCCGTGATCTGGAAAAAGACGCATGTTTGTCGAGGAAATCTCAGCAGACCTGTAGGAAGCGGGGAATAAAAGCCTGCCTTACTTGGCCTTCCACCCCTGGGCCTGCTGTGACAGATACTTTGATGACAGCCCCCCAGGATCTTCTGTGTGTGTGTGTGTGTGTGTGTGTGTGTTGGGGGCGATGGGAAACAGGAATCACACTGAATGATTTTATTAATGTCAAGCTCTACATTACCCTGTAGAAACCATCCGGGTTGTCCCGTGTATCTCTGTCTTCATCTTTTCTGTGGCCACAGAGTCTGAGAATGCGGAAAAGCTGCTGTGATGAAGGGCTGATCGCCCTCTGGCAGGCTGAGAGCAGTCCTGGTTCATCTGGCCCCAGGTGACTTCGGTGGCCTTTATCCGTGCAGCTGAACTAACGTGGCTCTGTACCTTTTTAAAATTTTTTCTCCAGGTGTTTTTTGAGCTCCTTAGTGTTGCGTGCGCTATGGAGAGAGCTTAGGGTCCCTGGCTGCTCAGAGCTTCAGTTCTGCACTGCCTTGATCTTCTGAGTCTTTGCCAACTGCAGAGGACCCCGTCCCCCCACTCCCATCCCATGATTCCGGGAGCTGGGCTGCTGCTGCTTATAAGTAATGCTTCACGTGGAGGTAGCCTGTCCCGTGCTAGCCATCCTTGGTTGGGACGTTGTCCCCGACCGGTGTGCTGACGTTGGGACTGAGCCCATCTCTGAGGCCACTGCGTGTAGCACGCGCCCCCGGCGGGTGGCTGTGGTCACCTGTGCCCCTGAGCCACCGCTTCTCACCTGCAGGGCCCCCTCCCTGCAGAGAGCTCTTCCTCTGTCACCTTCCTCAGCTGACTGAGTGGTCTTGGGAATCTCTGTATGGCACCCCACACCTGTCACCTACAGCTGGCTGTTGCCGGCACTTGTGGGCATCGTTTCCATCGCTCCCTCAGTTTCGAATGACCTCCATTTTCTTTAGGCTCACTTAAGTTGGCAGAAACATTTTTTAACCTAGATACGTATATTTTTTAATTGTACTTCTAGCCTCACTCCCTTTTTATTCATGTTACCTTCTGATGCCGAAAGAGGTCCACGTTCATTTACAGAAAGAAAGAAGTTATAAATAAAAGCAGCAACAACTTCCCGAAGGAGGTGGGCGTGTGCCTTGTGGTCTTCAGGATTGGCTGTGTTGGTAGGAGGGGTTTCCAGATGGAGGCTTGGTGGGTCCCCCGGCCTCATGAGCTGCCATACTGGGATGTTACCTCCCGCAAGAAGTGGTCCCGAGGTGTCATAGCGGTCTCCCCCTCTTGCAGGGCTTTCCTGCCCTTTGCTGTTCATCAGAAGCCTTCTAGGATGGTGGCGAATGTGGAGCTGAGGCCTTGCGGGAGGTGTTGCCAGATCCTCCGGGGGCTTGTTGGGTCGTGGGTGGCGGCCCAAGAAGTTTCCGAGAAGGGCTGAGTCAGTTTTCAAAGTTTCTCTGAAGGAGTAATGTAGCGTATTCCAGAAATGTTTTTCATGGACTCTTGTTTGTTTGTTTGTTTGTTTTTGGATACGAGGAGGTGCCGTTTTGCTAAGCCCTGCTCACCTTTCTCCCAAAGCAGCATGGCACCCCGCCAGGGAGACAGGGTTGTGTGCCGTGTTTGCTTGCGGTTTATGTGGCACCAGGAATTCGATCAGTGGTGGTCCTTGATGATGGCCCTTGATCTCAAGGCACCTGTAGTAGAGGTCAGTGTCGGGGTGCAGTTCAGCAAGGAGCACAGGTTTCGCTAGATGCCACTGGAATGGCAGGGAGGCCTTGACGGTGCTAGGACCCAGGGGCGAGATGACACGCATCAGTGGCCTGGGTGAGGCTCGCTTCCCTGTTGTGTCTTCTGCTCCTGAGCTTGGAGTGAGCAGGGGTCTCTGCAACCAGGTTTCAAAAGGAATAGTACCTTTCCCACAGTAAACACAAGACAGCGAACAGTGTCCAGGGCTCCTGGATGGCTCAGTCAGAAGAACGGGTGACTGTTGATCCTAGGGGTCATGAGTTCGAGCTCTCCACTGGGTGTAGAGATAACTGGGGGGGGGGAAGAAACTTAAAAAAAATTTTAAAGCTAACAATGTCCACAAACCTCAAGAATTTTTTTTGAGTTTACAGTCTCACCTCAACAAAAAATGAGAGAAGTTATAAATAACTAGGTTGATGAATTTGTCTTAAAAAAAATGTATGCATGGCCAAAAAAAAAAATAGGCTGTGAAGTTAAAAGGGAGGCAAACTGGGGGGAAATAAGGCCAGTTTCTGTCACAGAGAAGGAGCTAATTTGCTTAATACGTAATGATCTACAAATCACTAAAAAGATTAGTAACCTAATTGAAAAAACAATCATTGGGTACAGGCAGTTCAGAGAGAAGGGAGTGTCTGTGACAACCACACATACAGGGGCAGCTCATCTCACCGGTAGGAAAAGAAATCGCAGTTAACCCAACGGAGTACCATTGTCAAATACCCTATTGCTAAAAAATTAAACTTGAACAGCGTATGGAGTCAATAAATGATCCTGGAGCGACATGTGCACACAGATCCTGGTGGGCCCCGAGCCTGGGTAGAGATACTGAATCACCGTACGAGGCCCCGGGAGCTGGCACCGCGGGTCAGCTCCGCCGCAGTGGAAGGAAGATTTGATGACAGGAGAGTGAGGGAGTGGCGAGCTGTCCCTGTTGGAGGATGTGTAAGTGGTGGAGCCTCCAGCTGGGGAAGTATTCCCCAGTATGGGAGCACTTCTCAGAATGACCAGTGCCATGGGGCGCCTGGGTGGCTCAGCGGGTTAACCCCTGCCTTCGGCTCAGGGCATGGTCTCAGGATCCTGGGATCGAGCCCTGAGTCGGTCTCTCTGCTCAGCAGGGAGCCTGCTTTCCCCCCTCTCTGCCTGCCTCTCTCTGCCTACTTCTGATCTTTATTTGTCAAATAAGTAAATAAATAAATCTTTTAAAAAAAATGACCAGTGCCTGTTACACTGAGACAAGCCTTCCCAATTCTGTCCATGTATCTATCTATCTATCTATCTGTCTTCCTTCCTTCCTTTCTTTTTTTTTTTAAAGATTCTGTTTATGTGAGAGAGAGATAGAGAGGGAACACCAGCAGGAAGGGAGAAGCAGACTCCCCGTTGAGCAGGGATCCGGATGTGGGGGATGTGGGGCTCAATCCTAGGACTCTGGGATCATGATCTGAGCCAAAGGCAGACACATAACAACTGAGCCACCCACACGCCCCCCATGCATCCCCTCTTGAGGCAGTCAGAAAAGATGAGGACTGAACAGAAGTGCTCATCACACGCGAAGGATCCTGTGTTGAGACGGCTTCTGCTCCCCTACATCCCGGATCTCTCCCCTCGGTTGCTTTTTCTGCTGGTTTTATCCTCAGCTGGGTTTTCATTCCCAGCAGAGAAAGGGCGGTTCCGGCAAAATTCGGGGCCTGCCTTTCATTGGGCCACCCCTGACCTGGAAGCAGGGGAACGGAATGTTCCAGATGCTGATCGATAGTGCAGTAGCCCTCTCATTTATGTGATAGAACAGGCCTGGGCTCTGTGACTCAGCCCCTCCCACCTGCCTTTCTGCAGTTAGGTTCCCCCTCCGATCTTTGTCTCTGGTTACCGGCATTTTACAGAGGAAGCAGCAGAGTCTGAGGCCTCCTGAGGTTTTGTCTGTGGTAATCACATCGCAGTCCTCACAGCCATCCGTGGAGGTAGACGTGATTTGCAATTTCCAGGCAAGGAGCACCATGGGTCAGAAAGGTTCAGCGCTTTGCCTGAAGTGGCAGAGCTGGAGTCAGACCCAAGGTTGTTGGCAGAGACCCTGCGCCCCTGCCTATGAGTGAAGCGCTTGGCAGTGAGGTTCGGCTGGGCTGCAGTGTTGACAGCACACACACACACACACACACCCCCCCCCCCCCCCCCCACCCCCCCGACGCACCACCAGGAAATGAAGAAGGTCCCTGAGAGTGTTGGCCTGGTGAAAGATTCAGATTCCTGAGGTCTCCACACTGCCAGGCCTGTCCCCGTGTGAGAGACTGATTGCTGACACAAGCTTGGAAAGAATAGACGCAGCAGACAGTGGCCAGGACCCCCATGTAGGAAGGACGGACACAGTGCCTGGAGGGCTCTAGAAAGCACTCCATTCCCCCCCTCTGGCTGGGGTCTCCCTGGTCAGCGGTTGCTGGCTTCCTGTGAGGGGGCTCCAGAGGGACCTGGGGGCACCGGGGGAACTTGGGGTGACTGGTTTGGGTTTGTGCTCATCTTGGAGCATTGGCTTTCTCACTCACTCCCCAGGAGAGTTGCTCCACCAGATTGGGGAGGTGGGGGAGGGGGCGGGAGCCAAGCTTCTGGACAGAATCAGCAGGTAGAGAGATGCACCAACAGTGGGAGCTGCAGAAGGGGAGTTAGGAAAAACCCATCTTTTTGTCTTTTGTTAGGGTTCTTGTAAATCAGAAGAGTTATAAAGAAATTTAAAATCTAAAAATGATGGGATAAAGATTTGAGTTCGGTACATACACTTCATTACGTATGAACATTTTACTTAATGTTTTTCATAGTAGATGAATGGCGTGGAACGTGGGACCCCCTTTGGTTTTCCTTCCCACACGTCCTGAGATTTTTGTGTTCTCTCAAGTACTTTGTAAGATTAATTGCAAGAATCAAATTGCCAGACATTTGAGATAGAAATCAGTGTTGGTGGTACTCAGAGATGATTAAATGCTGTTTCCTCATGAAAAAGCAGACAGAACTTCTGTTCTGGAAGCCACGTTAGGCAGAAAACCCTCACTCCCTGCCCCTCACCAGGGGATTCCTTCGTCTGTGGTCTGGGCTGATGGCAGAGAGACCAGGAAGGGGCCGCTCTGTCCTGGCAGCCACGTTGCTGCCTTCCAGAGAATCAGGGCTGTGTGTGGGGTCTGCTCTCTCTCTGGGCTGCAGCTCTGCTGCTCCCATTTAAGCCAGAGAGAGCAGCGTAGTAGGGATTTTAAGAGGTCTTCTGAGGCAGAGACAGGCCCCTGGCATGAGCTAGTTGGTGTTCAGAGTGGGGTGGGGCAAAGAGTCATCCACTGCGGGTGCGTGGTCCAGCCAGAGTTGTGCCCCACATCCCGTGTGCGGGCCACCCCACGGGGCGCACGGTCTCTCTCCCTCTCATCACTAACCTGCTGGGGGAAAAGAGATGTAAGTCAGAGTGTACACATAGGACGTCCGCGCTCAGAGCCCCTGGAACCAGTGGTTCTCAAGCCAGGCTGTGCATTAGAATCATGTTGGGCCTTGGAGCTGCAGACAGGCCGCGTTAGGGCTTCTGCCTCCTGTCTGTGGCCTGGCGTGTGCTCAGGGACCCGGGGAACTCCCTGACTCCGGCACCAGCACGGTGGTGGTCAGGCCCCCCAGGCTTCTCTTGACCTTCCCAGCAGCATCACACTTCTGGGCAGGGATAAGCCCACTGGTCTCCTGCACCTATTTTTGAATGGAAGTTGAGTTAATGCATATTTAGGTCTGTAGGACGGATGATAATCTGTATTCGTTACTGCACAACTCATCTGGATTTACTGCTAATCTCTGTTTGTTGTTGATATTGCAGGGGCTTTATTCATTTATTGTCTTACTAAAGGAAACAGTTGCAGGGTTCTTCCTGCCCCCACATAGAAGCCCGGAGTTACTTTTCTGCACTGTTCTCCTGCATCTGAAGCCAAGCCTTGACCTTCTCTTCCAGGCCCCTTTGTCATACAGCAGGGAGGGGAACAAAAGACTTCTATTTCACCTGTCTGGGGTGCCAGGCAAAAGCAAAGGAATCCCTCTCACAGGCTTTGCAAGTCCCCAGCAGCTCAGCTCAGAAAGCCTTTATCCTCCTCTGATATTTACTCAACACCTGACACCTCCTGGGAATCTTTGAAATTGTTCTCCAAAGAAACCATTCTGCTGCAAGTACCTATTTTTAGACTTTATAAAGCCTTTCTCTCTATCTGCCTGGCCTGCTCTTTGAAAGGCACCAGGATCCTTTGTCTTTAAAAGTTCAGCACCCTCTGGCTTGTTCCCCACCTGAACTACCCCCCACACCCCAAGTCCTGGAATGCTCTGGGGGGTACATGGCTCCATTATGACCAAAACCCAAACGACAAGTTTGACCTTTACACAGGAGTCCTTGAAATTATACAGCCCCGGGGGATGGCGGTGCGTCTTCTAAGCAGTGAACCTTGGGTGGAAGTGAGCATGGATTGGTAGGTCTTGGAACTCTCAGTCTGTCCCCAGGTACCTTTGGCCTGTCCGTCAGACTGGTTTGAGTTTTGGGCCCTGCGGTTGGCTGGCCAAGTCCAGCAGAGGTACACCTGACGGTTACTGGCAGCTATCTGGCACAAACTGTGCAAAATGGGGGTTAAGTGGGTCTTGACCACATTCTGGTCAGCCTGGGGTCATCTCTGTAGCCATGGGGTTTGGCCCTTTTCTTTTCATGAACCCATAGGTTGTAAATAATAGTGACTGTGTGACGTTGAAGGCCGTAATCTGTGAAGCCGGCCATCCTGGGGCGGTGTGAGAAGGGCAGTTGAGATCTTCTCTCCTCTTGGCCACTTCCTGGTTTTTTTGTTTGTTTTGTTTTCCCACCTTTGTTCTTCCTTGCTTCCTCCTCCCTTCATCTCTGTGTGGGCCCCACGGGAGAACTGAAGTGCCCTTAATTTCTTAGTGGGCACTCAAGCTTCAGGAGGTGACTGTCAGCCTTCTGTGGCCCTCTCAGGTGACCTCAGAGGATCTCAGAAACAAGAAGAACCAGAAAACCAGTTCAGCAGGCATGCGGGCAATATTTTGAGAACAATCAGATAATGATAGAAGTGTATTAAGATGACCTAAGGATCTTTCACATGCCTGTGTGGAAATCAGGAAACGGTAATTTTAAAACTAGATGGTACCTTGGGGCATGCAAATATTTGAAGAACTGCCTGCAAGCACGTAGACCTCTTTCCACCTTTTGCATATAGAATCTCCTCTAGCCCACAGGTCCTCAGGGCAACCCGAAATACTGTCTCCTGGGCCACCGTCCTCAGGAAGACAACAGATAGTGTTTACTGACCTGCTTTGACCTTGGCGTTCTTTCTTCTGGTCCACAAGAGGACTTACTGAATAAAAGTTTTGATTCATGCTATTAAATCTTAAATACTTAAATTGAATATTTTCATATGGAACTCTCTTAAAATTAAAACTCGCAGTAAAACCAACCAAGTGTTGCTTTAGGCAAGATTTTTCTAAAGTTGGGAAAAAGGAGGATATACACACTAGAAGAGCTTGAAATGGGCTCACAGTAAAATGTTAACATCATATCAGGGTGGTAGGATTACCAGTTTTTTGTTGTTGTTGTTTCGCATTTTCTAAATTTTCTGTAGTGAGTATATTATTGTTAACACTACATTGAAAGAAAAACGTGCGTGCCTGATATAGTTAACACACTTGAGAAGGAATTCCTTCTAAGAAAAGAGTGAGGTGTGCATTATATCCTTGTATGTATATCCTTATATGTATATCCCAAGGATATATGTGTGCAATATATGTACTATAAAATACTTATATTTTACATATATATCCAAAGAATTAAGCTATAGACGAAGCTGTTGGGGAGCGAGAACGTCCTGTTGCCTTCAGGGTCCTGCCAGCCAGACTAAAAATCAAATCGACATAAGACAGATTAACAGGAGAACATTAAATTTAGTAGGGTAAGGGGAATTCACACAGACATGGAAATTCCAAAGACCGGCACACTGAGGTGTATGTGTCCTTCTGAACTAAGAAGGGGCTGGGGGTGGGGTTCTGGGACTTCAAAGGGAGGGACTGCCTTTCACAGGGAGAGGAAGAAGAATAAATGTTCGGTAAACACATGTTTACTGGACCTCTCAGAAACCATGGGACACAGAGGATTTGATCAAACAGGCCTTGTTAGGTGGCTCCCTGTCTACCAAACCAACCTAGGTCACAGAGTAATGTGGTTGTGTATGATGATCACGTTCTTCTGGAGCAGGTCCTCTATCTAAATTCTTTTTAGGTAGTTGTGGGGGGAGGTAAAGAGCTTTTCTGAATCTACAGGGTTTTGATTGCTTTTTTTTATTTTTATTTTTTAAGATTTTATTTATTTGAGAGAGAGAGCGAGCGAGCACACACTAGGGGGCAGGGAGCAGCAGAGGGAGGGGCAGAAGCAGACTCCCCACTGAGCAGGGACCCCAAGGCGGAGCTCAACACCAGGACCCTGAGAGCATGACCTGAGCCACCCAGGTGCCCCTCGATTGCTTTTTTTTTTTTTTTTAAGATTTTATTTATTGGACAGATCACATAGGCAGAGAGGCAGGGAGAGAGAGGAAGGGAATTGCTTTTGTAAAGATTGGGAAAGTGTCAGTTTTAGCAAATAAAATTGCCTCTTTAGTGTGAGAACCTGTGATTTGAACCTCACCAGAGACCTTTTACCCTGTGGTTTAAGTCCATCTTCTTGGCCCCTCAGGAGAATTAAAGCACTGGTAAAAAAAGAGCTTAATCTGACGAACCCAGTTGCTGAGTGGACAACTGATAATTACCTTGGCTGAGGCTTTTAATTGCCATTTGTATCAGTGAGTACTTTTCTCTTCTCCTTCTATGCTTGGATTTTTCTGGCAGAAGCCACAGTGCAGTTTACTGCACTTTATGGAAGGCGAGAAGCTTGATCTTTACAATGGGAAGCCAGATAATGAAGCTTGTTCAGGATAGTGTTAAAGGAAGTGAGACGTTGAGCCCACGGGCCCTGCGATGGATGGTGGCTGCTTTTCCGAGTTCAGACTCTGCTTCTGCTTGCTTGGGCTTCGCAGCCCCGGGCTGAGGCTGTCAGAAGACTGGCTCCAGGACAATTGGTAAATGACTAAGGAAGACAATGGCCTCAAATCTCTAGATTAAAGGTTTATTGGTGAGATGTGCTCATTAGAAAACAATTACATTAGGAGCGCCTGAGTGGCTCAGTCTGGTTAAGTGTCTGCCTTCGGCTCCGGTCATGATCCTGGGGTCTTGGGATCGAGCCCCGCATCGGGGTCCCTGCTCAGCGGAGAGCCTGCTTCTCCCATTCCCTCTCCCCTCACTGTGTTTTCTCCCCTGTTCGCTCTTTTTAATAAATAAATACAATCTTAAAAGAAAACCAGTTAGGTGAATCTAGAACTTGGTATACAAGCTAAGTGCTGAATTGTGTGCATGGATGACAAGTGTTGAAGGCTTCAAGAAAGAAAGACCTGGATGGGCAGGGGAGGTCGACCCTTCCATCCCAGAAGCCCCAGCATGGGATGCTTGATACATGGAAGCGGCTTGCTGAAGCCAGCAAAAACCAGCATCTGAACTGGGTTTTTAAGCCCAGGTTCCTAAACATGTGAGCCTGGATCGTGAGACCACAGGACAAGGGACTGTGCCTTATGTATGAGCATTCTGGGATCGAGAGATTGAATTTGTGCTCAGGATCCCAAGTGATTCCCAGTCCGCAGACCGAGTCAGGTGCCCGTTGATGGAACAGCGAGAGGGGAGCAGGGCGGGCCCGTTCCTCTACTACATTCCTGTGAGCGACTTGCTGATTTCAGGATGGTGAAGAGCGAAGAAGGTATTCCTGGCGTCATTAGGGTCAGTTTGCAGGTCTCCAGACTCCCGGCCGATCCAGTGTAAGTGATTCATGCCAAGCCTTTGACACTGGACTGCTCGCCAGGGTGGTTTTCACTGGGCTGCCCTGATGCGCTCCGGGTCGTTAGGTCGTTCGTTTCCTGCCTGGCCGAATGCGAAGCTCGGGGCTTTCCATTGGGTTCGCTTGTGGGGATGCAGCTCCCAGGGGCTTGCATCTGCCTTTCAGTGGAACTTAGTAGCCATCTCCTTGCGTCCAAGGTGGCGTGCCGGGAGCCAGAGAACACAGGGTCTGGGGCCTCCAGGAATTTAGCATCAGCTGCTAATTTGAGCTCAGCATGGCCCTTGAACATGGGGCTTCGATTTCCAGATATTGAGAAAGGGCGGATGTGCTAATGCACGGATTTGTCTCAGCCCGCGTGCTGCATTTCTGACTGTTTTAACGAGTCAGTATTTAAGTTGGAGACTGTCCTGTTCAAACACAAGCAGTGTGGCCTGTGGGGCCTTGGGGGTTGTGCCTGGGACGGTTAGCGAGGTTTCTAAAGTAAAGCGGCTGACAGGAGAGCAAGGGCAGTGTCATGGGTGGGGGGTGTGTGTGTGTGTGTGTGTGTGGACTGTATTTCTTTCTTTCTTTCTTGACTCCATTTACTTATTTGACACAGAAATCACAAGCAGGCAGAGAGGTGGGCAGAGAGAGGGGGAAGCAGGCTCCCTGCAGAGCAGAGAGCCTGACACTGGGCTCGATCCCAGGACCCTGAGATCATGACCTGAGCTGAAGATGGAGGCTTAACCCGCTGAGCCACCCAGGCGCCCCATGTGGACTGTACTTCTTGATAAAAGCGTTTTATCTCATTTTATCTTTCTGCCAGTGGAAACGTTTATAAGTGGAAACGTTTAGGAAATAGCTAATTGTAATACTGGTGAGTTACTTTATGTGTGAGAGTATACATTTGATTGGAAGAAATACCGAAATAGACCTCTTCCATTACTCTAGTACACAGGCATCCCTTGCTTTATTGTGCTTTACAGATACTGCTGCTTGACACAAAGTGAAGGTTCTTAATGACCCTGGTATCAAGCCAGACCGTTCGTGCCGTTTTTCCAACAGCGTTCGGTCACTGTGTGTCTCTGTGTCAATGTCTTGGTCATTCTCCCAATACTTGAGACTCATTCATTACTATATTTGTTATGGTGATCTGTGAGCCATGGTTATGACTCCCTGAAAGCTTAGATGATGGTTAGCACTTTCTAGCAGTAAAGTACTTTTTAAAAAAATTTGTGAGGAATTTAATTATTAGCGAGCCAGAGAGAGCGCGAGCCAGAGGCAGAGGGAGAAGCAGACTCCCCGCTGAGCAGGGAGCCCGACTTGGGACTCGATCCCAGGACCCCGGGATCATGACCTGAGCTGAAGGCAGACGCTTAATGGACTGAGCCACCCAGATGCCCTTCAATAAAGTATTTTTAACTTAAGGTTATGTGCATATTTTTTATTGTACATACCTAATGGACCATGGTGTAGTGTAAACAGAACTTGTATATGCACTGAGAAACCAAAAAATTCATTTGACTCCTCTATATCAATACTTGCATTACTGTGGCAGTCTGGAATGAACCTGGAATGTCTCTGAGGTGTGCTTGTAGAGGATAAAGCTACATTCTGGCTTGGTAGTTAACTTTGTGATGGCTGCAGATAACCTGTCCAGGTGATGTGGGTAAAACAGGAAGGACATTTAACATAGGATAAGTTCCTGAAAGTTCCTTTCTGCAAGAGTAAGTAAAGGAGGCATCTTCTTTTCTCCCCCAAGCAGCTGCTGCTACTATAGAAGGAGGCTGCGCCAGCTGTGACACATCTGGTCACCCAGGCCTTTTTCAGCTGCCTGTCAAACCTGTGTGTACTGTCTTCCTCGGGCACTTGCTTAGGGATCCCTAATACTGTTTTAGGACATATCCCAGTGATGCCTTTTAAATGTGAGTTTTCCAGTGTCTTCTCTGTGGCCTTCACTTCCTCTGGGATATTTTTCCTGAGGTGGTCACCTGCTTTTGGGAGCCTCCTGGACCTAAATATATTCACCCAGAGATTGATGAAGTCTTGGGAGGAGTGAAGGGGTCAGGAGCATTTTTTCAGGTGTTACCAGGTTGGCCAGTCTTTGTGACCTGATTTTTCCAGCCCATTCTGCCTTCTGGCCACACAGAACAACTTCCTGAGCCCACCTGAGTCTTGCTCACTGGCCAGGGCCCAGCTCAAAGCCTGTTTCTTCTTCTACTTCTTCTTTTTTTCTTCTAAAGATTTTATTTATTTATTTGACAGATAGAGATCACAAGTAGGCAGAGTAGCAGGCAGAGAGAGAGAGGGGGGGAAGCAGGCTCCCCACCGAGCAAAGAGCCCGACTTGGGGCTCAATCCTAGGACCCTGGGATCATGACCTGAGCCGAAGGCAGAGGCTTTAACCCCACTGAGCCACCCAGGTGCCCTTAAAGCCTGCTTCTTTTTCATCCTGTCCCGGGTCTTCAACTGGCCCCTTTCCGTGGTAGAGTTGCCTGCCTCATCTCTTCCAGGTGGCCCTTGGCTGTTATGTTTTGGGAACATATTGGCTCTTTGATTCTCTTTTCTCTGTCTTGGGGACTTTACAAATCACCAGGCGTTGGATGGGGAGACAGAAGTGGGAGAGAAGAACAGAACTTTTACCCTCCCCCTTGTAATTGGTAGCCTGATCAAAAGTCCGTGGAGAAGAAGGAAGGTGGGGAGGATGATGTGCTGGGGAAGAAAGAACCAGGGTTGTCCCTGAGTGGCCAGACGTGGTTTTCAGAAAGTCAGCAAAGCAGGAATGCCCACCTGCCGCCGCCTCTGGAAGGATGGGTGTAAGATGGTGTGGGGCTCGTGACTGCACTGTGCCAGAGCCACCACCAGATGGTGACGCCAGCTTCTTGGCCCCAGCGGGGCTCTGGAACTCCCCCTCCCATCGAAGGTCCCTCGAAGCATAGCATTGATGGGGGCCAGGGGGCTCGTGCCATTGTCGGTCCTATCAGAGAGTAGTATCCTGAGCAGCCTCTGAATTCCATTTTAAGAAATCACTGCCTTTTAAAAGGAAGCTTTAAAGAAAAAGACTTCTGGCTGAGTTAAGTGCCTATTTTTTCCCCTCAACATTTATGACTCTTAGAAGTGGGCGTGTGCATGTTCTTGGCCCTGAAGTGGGACATTACAAGGAATTTGGGTCAGAAACCTCCTCTGACTCGAGCTGCAAGTTCGTATACTGGTAGCAGTTTGGGCTGAGGGGCCATGATGATCTAGCTTAGACTATCATGCTAGAATGATTTTTTAAAGATTTATTTATTTATTTGACAAAGAGAGAGATCGCAAGTAGGCAGAGAGGCAGAGAGAGGAGGAAGCAGGCTCCCCACCAAGCAGAGAGCCTGACGCGGGGCTCGATCCCAGGACCCTGGGAACATGACCCGAGCCAAAGGCAGAGGCCTCCACCCACTGAGCCACCCAGGCGCCCCTAGAATGATTTTTACATCGGCCTCCCTAACCTGTTGGAGACATGGGTTAAAATAGAGAGTAGGAGAAACATGTTTTGCTGTTGGATATGTGTTGGATCAGTTTTTAAATTGAGGGGAGGTCACAGGGGTGGCTGTGGTTGATCTAGGACGGGACTGTTAGAGCCACAAGCTTTTGGGGCAGGTACGTGAATGCGGATGGGGCTCAGTCCCGTGGACCTGAACTGCTGGTTTCTGCCTCCAGGACCTCATTCCTCACAGAGGAGGTCAGCTGAGCAATTAACTTAAACACTAGTATCCAGGATTTCCTCATTTCCTTGAATGTCCTTCCTTTCAGCATTGGCGTGAACATTTAGGGGAATACACCATTAATCTTCAAAAAAGGGACATTCTGTGTGCCTTAGGGTTCCTGAAGTCCCAGGGTCCCCTTGGCTCGGCTCTGCCGGGTGTGTGCACTTCTTCGTGGAAGTCAGCTGCTCACTTTCCCCATGTTCTGTTGCGGGGGCCGTGTTGTGGGACCCTGTCTCGTGTTTTGTGTCTCTTGAATCCACAAAGTTCCTCCTGTAGCCATTGGTTCTCGGGCCTCAGATGAGTGGATTTGATTCTGCTGCCTCAGATTTGATCCAGGCGCAGGCATCAGCCGCAGCTTCCAGCCCAGACAGGCTTCGGCACAGCACCAACCGGTTCGGCTCAAGGGCGTCCTGGGTGGGTGGCTCTCCTGGGTGGGTGGCTCTCCGTGGAGCCCCACTTGGGCGGTAGCTGCTGCAGAACCCTCCCTGGGAAACACCTCCCTCGGAGCGCTCCGCTCCAGGCTGCAGATCACCTGTCGACAGGGGGAACCGGCAGAGACCAGGATTTCTCCTCGCTGCTGCTGTTGTTAGGGGAAACAGACAACCGTCTGCATCTAGACCAGCCTCTCTCTGTCTCTCCTCTTTAAAAGGGGGTCTTCCTGCCCAGGATCTGGTAAGCACCCCAAAGGCTTCTGTATTCCTTGGTTAACATCAGGAGAATTCTCTTACAGTGGATTTGTTAGCTTTAATCTAAATTGTGTCAGAATTGGGGGAATTATTTGATCTGTTTTGTGTCAGTTAAACATGATTTGCATGCTGCAGAAATCAGAGTATATACAGTTGAAACATTTTAATTACGTGTTGAACCTATGTCGTCTGGTTTGAGACCTGTTTTTCTTTCAGTGCTCTGGAAAACCATTATAGATACTGCTCTTCTGCCCTCCCCCCCCCATACCCTTTTATGCATAAATTACTGCATTTGTCATCACTGTGTTCCTGAAATGTCAAAAATAGACACAGCTGAGGGATCTGTCATGCAGAGTTAGGAAATTTGGTACCAAACTCCAGGTGAAATGAGGATAGATCTTCCATTTAAAACATTTTCTTTTTAGACTTCATTGTGAAGTTCAGTGTGAACATCGCACATGCAGTTGGCTGGGTCAGTGAGGGACAGGCTAACCTCTCTGTTGTCTCAGATTTACCTCCTGGGCTGCAAACACCTCTCTCCTTTGTTTTATAACCCTTACAGGAAATGCTTGACGAGGAGTCACACGACTCTCCTAACTTTAGTTTTTGCTTGTGTTTACACAGATTAAATGATTTTGCTCTGAACTTTTCAGAATTATAAATCAGGTGCCCGATCATCTCTTCCCCCCATTTTCCATTCCCCAGACATACAAGCTTGTATTCCCTTCTAGAGAAAATAAAACCGGCACCGAGATTTTCTGGACTCTTAAGTTAAAAGAGTGCTCCTGTTCAGCATCATTATAAGTATGTATAGAAATTAATCCCCGGGAGTCCGTTGTCTGTCCATTTCAGGTTAATCTCACTAGCAAGAATTAGTGTAGTTCTACTTTCTCTCTCTCTCTTTCTGCTTCGGTCACAAATAATGCTTTATGGCAAATACATAATTGGAGGGAAATTGACTTATGTAATACTGGAATGGAGAAGCAGGGCCGTGCGTGCTCTTTGGGTGAGTCCATAACAAGAAGAAACTGTCAGGTTGCCTCAGACAGAGGATGGCAGTGGGGCTGGTGCTGATCTCTGGGGCTGTGGAGGAGGCTGTGCGCGGGAGGAAGCCTGAGCCCGTGCTGCCGCCTGAAGCATGTCAGAAAGAACACTTGTCAGAAGTCTTCAAAACCGTGGCTGTCTGTAATGTGTGAAATTGAACTTCTGACCCTGTTTGCTTGAATGCGACTTCTGGTTTTGCCTGAGAATTGAGTGGTACTGGGTCCCTGGATGTGGGAGAAAAGGCAGAGCTGCTTAATGAAGAGGAACACGCCACCCTTTTTTTGTGTGGCTCGAAATTGTGGAGTCTAAACCATCACCTTAAAAGGTGAGGTTTCCACCAAGAAATGGAAAATTGGAGACATAAAGTCTGCACACTGTACCTGTTTAGAATTCCTTACCTGTAAACTCCTTGCATGTGAGGTGACAGTTACACCTCATAAGGGATAAGGAAGAACAGAAAATAAATCACAGAGAATTGACTGCAGCTTTGGGTGGAGAACATTCTGGAAGAAAAGAAGTACGCCCCCACCCCACGCCAGATGCCCGTGTTTGGTTCTGCTCCTTCTGTGCCATTGAGGTGCCCTTCTCCTGAAATGACCCAGACGCTGTGTTTGGCAACAAGAGCCTGGGACTTTATCTAAATGCATTTTTTTCAGCTTGTGAACTCTCACTCTTTGCCAAGAGGCCCAAGTGTCTGGTTAATGATCTTTAATGTAAATGATGCTATGCCACGATTAATGTTTAGCTTGGTTAGTACCACACAGGCTGAACTCCCTGGTCCTCCCCTGTGATTTATTCTCTGCCAGCCATCTGCCCACCTGTAGAATCTAGGCACAGCCAGTTCTTGCTTTATGTGTGCTCTTTCCCTGGGGGTGGCCGGGCTTGGGGTGGGGAGAGCGAGTTTGGTGTGAGCCAGATGAGGTAGAACCAAAGAAGGGAAGCACCGTGTGCTGGGGCGGGGGGGGGGGGGGGCCCCGAAGATCAGAGACCCATCCAGAGCCTTCGTGCTGAGCCTCTTCTAGGGAGGGCTGCTCATAGTTTCACTCGGGCTGGTGGCATGGGGTGAGCCACGTCTCCCAGACCAGGCGCTGAGTGCCTGGGTCCCTGAGCCACCCTGGCAGCCATCTGCGCTCCTCCGAGGGGACCTCTGTTGGTTTCCCTTCTCGAAGGAAAGAGGTGTTAGGATGGCCTTGGTGCTACAGGCTGGATAGAATTAGCTGTTTCTTCTGACCTAAATATATGCTGATGGTGAGTTGTACGTGCTCATACTGATACCTAGGAGAAGATAAGAAATAGCTTCTGTAACCACAGAAATGAGGATTGTCTTTTTTTTTTTTTTAATGATTTTTAAGAAACTGCTTTTATATTTATAAAGCCAGTGACTCGGGGCGCCTGCGTGGCTCAGTCGTTGAGCGGCTGCCTTTGGCTCAGGTCATGGTCCCAGGGTCCTGGGATCGAGCCTCACATCTGACTACCTTGCTCAGCCAGGAGCCTGCTTCTCCCTCTGCTTGTGCTCTCTTTCCTGTCAAATAAATAAATATTTAAAAAAAAAAAAAAAAAAAAAGCCAGTGACTCCCAACCTGTAGTCTCTCAGGCTTCTCTGAAGAACTTCCTAGTCCTGTTTCACTGTGAATGACAGAAGGATTCCTCTCGGGGCGCCTGGGTGGCTCAGTCGGCTAAGTATCTGCTTTCGGCTCAGGTCATGGTCTCAGGGTCCTGGGATCGAGCCCTGCATCAGGCTCCCTGCTCAGCGGGGAGCCTGCATCTCCCTCTACCCCAACCCCCCACACTTGTGATCTCTTTCTCATTTTCTCTTTTTCTTTCAAATAAAATCTTAAAGTATTTCTCTCCTCTCCACCCCCAAGATAAGCTGAGTGACATGATGGAAAGCTTCGGACATTAGCCTGAGGTGTGTATGAAGCACACACGCAAATTAGCTTGCTCTTCTTTGCTTGGCTTGAATCTTCTTTTAGGGAATGGGGTCTGTGTTAGTCGCTGGTGTTAAAATGACCCTTGGGTGGTGTGCCTACCATCCTCTGAGGTGAAATGTGGGTAGGGTGGGTGGAACCCAGTGGTCATGAGTCGTAGGGTTTGGCTTCTTTCCCAGATCAAGTTCTGCCTTGTGCTTGATTGGTTCGGCTGCTGCATGTTAGAATCTGATGTTTACTTCAGAATTCTGGGATGGAAAGGTTTAAGAATGATCTCTAACCCAAATTCCTTGTTTCTGGGGCATTATCAAGTCTATACATTGCATTTAGTTACTGTTATAAAAAGTACTAACTCAGGGGTGAAGGGAAAAACCATAATTTTGCTTCTTTGGTCATTCACGGTGATTATGTCTTCTGAGACAAATTACTAGTATGTATGGGCCAGTTAAAAGGTGTTTTGTTTTTTTTTTTAAACCATCGTTTAATCCACGTTGAAATATTACATTACGATTGAAATCCTGTTGTATTTCTGTGTATCATGAATTACTGTAAGGCAGAGGTTCTCAGCCTGGGACAGTTTTGCCACCTCCCAGGGGACTTGGGCAATGTCTGGAGACATTTTTGACTGTCCTTTAGTGGGGACAGGCCAGGGATGCCACGTGCACAGGACAGCCCTCCATCACGGAGAAGTGTCTAGCCAAAGTGTTAGTGGTGCCGGGTAGAAAAACCTTGCTATAAGTAAAGGACGAACAGAGTTGAAGAGGCCACAGAAAATCTGAACTCTCTGCTTGGTCTCTCCACAAAGGAGTTAAACTGAGTTAGTTTTGTTTGTGTTGTTTTGCCAGTGCTGAATTTGGGCCTGGCTGAATTAACAAATTAATGGAGCGTGTGATCTTGAAGTTCAAATTACTGGCAGAGGGTCTTATTTTAATGTAATTTCTGTGGTAGCGACTAGATTGCGGCGGACAGGAGGATTCCTGTTCCCCGTCAGGCTGGGGCAGCTCTCCGTATGTGGGATCGCTCTGTGGCAGCTGGCGGGGAGACCTGCTTGTGGTCATGTCTCAGAGGCTCTCTGTGGCCGATGGCAGGGTCAGGTGTCCCTGCCGCCAACCTCCCTGGGCTGTTTGCGACAGAAATGAGAAGACACTGTGGCGTATTTGACACAGAAGGAATCCGTTTAGTCTCATGCCTTCTCTTTTGAGATGAACTTGAGCCCAGAAAGGTGGGCTTTCCTTTTCTTTCTTTCTTGCTTTCTTTCAAGATTTTTATTCACTTGAGAGAGAGAGAGAGATCACAGTAGGTGGGGGTGGCGGGGGCGGGAAGCAGGCTCCCCGCTGAGCAGAGAGGGCTCTATCCCAGGACCCTGGGATCATGACCTGAGCCGAAGGCAGATGCTTAACCCACTGAGCCACCCAGGTGCACGGGCTTTCCTTTCCTAATCATGCCGACCCAGTTTCTCTCTCTCCAGTTCTCAGGCAGTTTCTACCTAAGCATTTAATGAATTCATTTCCAGTTAATCCTGTGCTCACTGCCTCCACGTTATCTGTCATCCTGCCTTGCTCTTGGAAATCTTTCCTGTCCCCTTTTTATGCTTTCACTCCTCAACTCCTTCATTTGATCGAACTACCCATGAGGATGGGGCAGTGGCTCGTGTGCCTTCGGGGCCCGGCAGTGCCCACAGAAGCATTCTGCAGGGCTCTGACGCCAGGAGCTCTTTGTTGCCCTGATTTCAGGGACACCGAAGCTTAGCATGACTGACCCAGCCTCCCTGTTGCACCTGCCTCTGCATTCGTGGTCTTCATGCCATAACTCACTTTGCAACATGGCAATTCTTGACCCATGTGGCCGGTTCTCTGAGATGGTAGTTAGGGGAGCTGTATAGATCAAGGTGGGTCGGTTGAATAGTGACTCTTGAGGGTCTTTCATCCAATATTCCCATTTTCTGGCCTTGAGAAGCATCATTTTAGTCCTTTTTGTTTGTGTGTCATATTTGCTTAAAGAGCCTTCCTGTGGTGAATTTTAAATTGTAAGAAAATGAAAATTGCATCCTGAAACAGGAAAAGGACATTAGGGAACTAAAGCCTGGATTTCAGTTAACGATGATGTGTCAACCTTGGTTCGGTAATTGTAACAAATGTATGCTACTAATGTAAAATGTAATAATGGGGGAAACCAGATGATATGCTATATGGGAACTCTGTGTCCTGTCTTTGGAATAATTCTGTAAGTCTAAACTGTTCTTTTAAAAAGGTCTAATTTTTTAAAAACTACCATTTTATTAAAGGACATAATAGTAAATGTTAGTGACTTTTTTTTTTTTTTAATTTATTTGACAGAGAGACACACAGTGAGAGAGAGAACACAAGTAGGGGGAGTGGGAGGGGGAGAAGCAGGCCTCCCGCCGACCTGGGAGCCCGATGCGGGACTCGATCCCAGGACCCTGGGATCATGACCTGAGCCGAAGGCAAAGGCTTTAACCCACTGAGCCACCCAGGCGCCCCAGTGACTTTTTTTCCTTGAGTAGGCTGCTGCAAAGTTGAATTCCTCGTTCACCTCTCAGCTTTCTGCTCAAGATAGCCACTAAGTGCCTCTTTCCAAAATGCACCCAGAGGATGACACCTCTTTGAGCAGTTTCAGACCAGGTTATGTGATGTCAACTGGCTGCCGTTGCGCTGACTCATCTAGGTGGTATATTTAAAAAGACTAGGCAGAATTTGCAGGTTAAAAAGTTACATCAACAGAAAGTGTATTTGTAGTTGCCAATTGAAATATTATCGGCTGGGAATGCTACCAACAATGTGCTAGTTGGACAATGGGACGTGTCCCTTTTTTTGGTGGGCCTCCAAAGGCATCTGGGTGACAGATGTCACCGTCTCAGTGCAGCCTGGTGTAATTCAATGCCTCTGAAACTGGAATAAGGAATTGCGGTTCCTGGGTTCGTACAGATACGAAATACACATGTGAGTCTATTTGGTAAATCACTGACAGTGTTAAGCATGGATATATTCAGGCAGAAACGAAAACCAGCATGAGTTATTTACTTACTCTTTATTTTTTTATTTTTAAAAGATTTTATTTCTTATTTGACGGAGAGCACAAGCAGGGGGAGCTGCAGTGGGAGAGGGAGAAGCAGGCTCCCCGGGTGAGCTGGGAGCCTGCAGTGGGGCTTGATCCCAGGACTCTGGGATCATGACCTGAGCCAAAGGCAGACACTTAACTGACTGAGCCACCCAGGTGCCCCAGCATGAAATTTTTAAAAGTTGGACTTTTGAGTTGTTGGCAGTGCCCTCAGGCTCCTGGCCCACACTGCATTCCTTTGTTGGTGTGGGTAGGGGGGAGGAGTGTGAAAGCTTGGAGATAGGAGAGCTTGGGTTTGAACCAGTTTGAGTCCATTACCTGAGTTATAAGTGGGCTAGTCTTCAGAAATTTTGTTGTGAAAACAGAATGAGATCATACAAAATGTATCTGAATACAGTACAATCTGCACAGATGCGGGACATGTGGTGGTAGGTGTCAGCCAACCTCCCTTCTTCCTGCCCTTGCTGACTTGTGCAGTACATTTTATAGGATAGGAACCTTGATTTTCACTTGGGGCTAAGGTCATCTTTGTTGCCCTGTCTCACATTCTCGCTTGGTGTGCATGTGTGTTAATATTAAATGTTACTTGGAGAGTATATTATTCAGGTGTGTACAAAAATAGAGAAAATTGCAGGATGGCAGACACTATAGTGAAATCCCATCACCCAACTTCCACAGTCACTGACATCTTGCCATTTACTGCTATTGGATGCAGTTCAGTATGCTTTACAATTCGTTCTACCTTAGGGCCTACCCCATTAGGGATGTACAATAAAAATACATTTTAGTGTCAAGTGAGATAATGTTTTTCTATATCATTACAGCACCAACTTGATACAGTGTTAGTTTTGTTCATCTGGTTTCCCCCACAGTTTTCTCTTGGTAGATAGAGAACCTCTCACATTATTTTTGCATCTGTGCAGTACCCACTTGTATGAACGTATTAGCGTTTATTCAGTTAATCCCCTACTGATGGACATCAGGGTTATTCCCAGACTTGTCCATTGTTTCTCAATAAATAGCCTTGTGCACACATCATTTTGTATTTTTGTCTAGGCATTCCAGTAGGGATAAAGGGATAAGATTAAAGAGGCAAGTAAATTCTTCCAGTCTTGTCTGGTAGAAGTCCAGCGGCTCGGTGACCTCCCGTTCCCTTAAGCTCTGGTCTCCTCTTTCACACCTGATCTAGGAGGTGTAGCTCTTCAGGTTATAAGCCTCCCTTCCCATCCCAAGGTGTTTGGTTTTTTTGTTTTTTTTTTTAAGATTTTATTTATTTATTTGACAGAGATCACAAGTAGGCAGAGAGACAGGCAGAGAGAGAGAGGGGGAAGCAGGCTCCCGGCCGAGCAGAGAGCCCGATGCGGGGCTCGATCCCAGGAACTTGGGATCATGACCTGAGCCCAAAGCAGAGGCTTTAACCCACGGAGCCACCCAGGTGCCCCCATCCCAAGGTTTTAAAGTTAGAGAAACGCCTTAGAGATGGGCTTGTTCTTCTGGTATTAACAGATGAAGGGCTGGAGAACCAGGCCGTGAGGGGAGAGTCTGAGCCCCACTCTTCCTGTGCCCTGCCCAGCAGTGGATGGCCTCTCTGTTCAACTCTTCCCCTCTGCCCACCGTTGGCCAGGCTGTCCTCCAGGGCAGTGGTGCTGCTCAAAGTATGGTCTGTGGACCAGCAGCTTCGCCTGGCTACTTGTTAGACATGTAGAATCTTGGACCCTGTGCCCAGATGTACCTAGGCAGTCTGCTTTTCCCCGGAATCCCAGGTAACTTCATGCCCAGTACACTTTGGGAGAGCAGGGCTTGTGGCCTTCTTCAAGAGAGGACACAGCTGTGTTTTATCTGCAAGGACAGGGTAGGCTTTCTCAACAGAGGACAGTAGAATAGATTCTACTCCCTCCTCCTGAGGCACCTCTCCTCCTGCCCCATACCAGCCTCTCTCTGTAGGAGGTTGAGAATTAATCTCTTCAGGGGCAAGGCCTTTCCTGGTTGGTGCTACCTTCTATTTCCCCTTTATACACAGTCTTCATCCTTCTGGATTTATCTTCTGTAGCACGTGTCACATGTTGGGCAAGTACCTTTGCTTTTATTTCGTGACTCTGTTCATGCTAATTCTTTTTTTTTTTAATTTAAGTTTATTGTGCATGCTCTTACCAATGTTAAGGGCCTTGAAAAGCTTGCTAGTGGTGTATACCATCACCTAAGAGCTCCCTCGTCATTATCATCATCATTATTTCCATTATTATTGGCTTCTGTGCTGCTGCTGCTGCGTGTGTGTGTAACTGATAATATTAGGCTTCAGTGTATACTTAAATAAAAACCTAATTGGAAATTATTCCTTAAATTATCCCCAAACTGAGTTGGCAGCTAAAGTGACTACATTTTGAAATCATTAGCATAATTAAAAAAAAAAGTCCCTTACCATTGGATTCAGCGTTTCCAGTCTCTCTTAAATTGCAGTTTTGGAAGGTCAATTTTTGGAAAGTGGAAATGATTACCTACATTCAGTGCTGAGGTTTAATACACTGGAGGAAAGACTTTGGTAGAATATGGAGTGTTGGTAAATGTAGAAGAATAAGAAGTTTTCTTTTAAAGTCAGCTTTTTATACTAGGAAACAGATGATCTTTTTTTTTCTAAACTCTGTTAGCTGTACCCAAATTAGTATATGTTAAAATAACTATGACTGGTAAAAAACATTTTTCAAATTCTTCTTACTTTTTATATAATTACATGAAATTCTCCACTTGGGAGTTGATCTCTCAGATAAATTAAGTCTTGCCAGACTGTCTGAGAAGACACGTCGTGAATCAGACCCTAGAAACTTGTTGCATTTGAAGAAATAACAACTGTGTACTGCCATTTATAAGGGCGTGATTGATTAAAGAATTTTTTCCATTGCTTTAAATTTTGTACTAGGAAATCTTATCCCGGTTTAAGGGAATCCAGTTCAGATCAGCTGCTGTGAAAAAGCCATTGTTTCTAGCCACAGAAAATAACCAGGACTCTTAATAAAAATTCAGCCGTTTTTGAATTTGAAGGCCGAATTGCCCTTATTGCCAGATCTGTGGTGGTAGCCCTCTGCACTTCACTTTTTAGGCCCTCCTACATTTACAAAATACTTAGGGATGATTTCGTTCTTCACAATAAGCATTTATTTTGCTTCTGGTGTCTATGTGACTGGTGGTTATGTGGAATACAGAGGATTAAGTCCCTTAACTTCAGGATGCTCACAGTCTAATAGAAACCTGAACATTTCCACTGGGCAGGGTTCCATGGGGGCCATTCCAGCCAAGAGAATGGGTGGGTAGGCGTCTGAATCGATGAAAATTACCCTTGGACCTTTACAGGTATCTGACATTATGTTGATTGCTGACGGGTCATGATACATGGGTATTGCATCTGTTTCTGAGTTATAATTAGTCCTTAAAAATGTAGAGGGACGCCTGGGTGGCTCAGCAGCTGCCTTTGGCCCAGGTCATGATCCCAGCGTCCTGGGGTCGAGTCCCACATCGGGCTCCTTGCTCTGCGGGGAGCCTGCTTCTCCCTCTGCCTCTGCCTGCCACTCTGTCTGCCTGTGCTCGTGCTCTCTCTCTCTCTCTCTGACAAATAAATAAATAAAATCTTAAAAAAAAATGTAGAATTTTCATAATGCATGCAGCATAACACATCCATTACACAAAAGGTCTCATAAGTATTGCACAACTTTCTGAGAGTCGCGTGTAGCAGTGTAAGAGGAAGAAGGTGCTAAAACACTGGGAAAAAGGGATCAAAAGTTTTGTAAGATGAAACTGTCCAACTTGGGAATCTTGACAGAATACAAGGAAGAAAGAAAAGAAAACATTACAGGGGAAAGAGAGGAGCTCAGCATGGTATCAAGTAGAAGGTGTGTCAGGTGTGTACATCCAGTCGGCTGTGGGCACCTCAGCTTAAGAGGTTTGGGTTGAGAGTTAAAGTAACTGAACATCACTTGATGGGTCATGATAAGATATTCTAAGCTGGTCTCCCTGGTAAGTGTGGAGTCAATTACAGGTATCCTCTTTCATTGTGACCTACTTGTGTTTCCTGCTATTTTATTGAGATCATTAGTCTTCTTAACGAACTGCTAGTGAACTAATGTGGTTTTATGGTCACCAGCTTCTAGCTGGTTCTTAAACATCATGGGGCAGTAGGAATGTGTGCAGTAGAGCACTGAGCCTAATAGGCCTCATAACCTGTTGTGTTCACAAATGGCCAAAGGCCTAACAGAGATGAAAGAAAGATAGAGTCACCTGGCAAAAATATTTGGCCTTTCTCAAAATTATGGAAGTTATATTTAGGAGAAATGTTTTTGGTAAAATATTTGAAAGTTTGTTTTATAATCATAAGTAGCTTGGGTTGTTTCCACTGAAGGGAGGGAGGGGTGTGTGTGTGTGTGTGTGAGAGAGAGGGGGGGGGAGGGAGGGAAGGAGGGAGAGAAGCAGGAGAAGCCGCTGATCTGGACTGGATTTCTCAATCGGGAGAGGGAAACAAGATGATTAAGCTAATTGGTGTAGAATAAGAATAGAAAAACCCGTAGGAAGTAGAATCGTGAAATTTCAGGGCTTTTCATTAGTCATTAGTTGAAGACTTACGGAGACATGGTGGAAACCACCAGTAGTTAGGAAAGGAAAGAAAAATACTGTGAAAAAAGGGCCCCATACCGTTTTCGTGGTGTACAGGTAGAGGGTGGTTCTGGTTCAGCCCGAGGCCCCTTCAGTTCCTTTTCCACCTGCTTTGCTGCCGCCAAGCTGAACTGCCCGAGTCCCTGTAGGCTTGATCCCCGCCCCCTTCTTCATGCTGTACCCCTGGGGCGGGGTGTGTGTGATGGAGCGTGAACGAGCGAGAGCGCATGCGCCTGAGTGCGCTCCTCACTGGGGAGGCCCCGCCCCATAGCAGCCCCCTCCAGAGGCTTCATTCCGTTAACTGCACTAAGTTGGTCCTCCGAGGAGCTGAGGTTGCTCCCCGTGTGCAGAGTGCAGGATCCTCCAAAACGTCAGCCTGGGCGCCCCTTAGCTGAGCTTGGTGAAGTCCGTGTCATGATCACGCCAACTTTTCCACGCGGACACCACCAGGCTCCTGCACCGCGGTGGCGCGGGGACACCGCCTCCCGCCCTCAGACCTTGGAGGATGCGGGCTGCCAGCGCGTGGCGAATCCACTTTCGCCTGACCCGGGAGCTCCGGTGTGAGATCTGGCGCCCTGGCTAAAATTTTGGGGGGGCGGGGGATACAGAGTGAGGAGGGAGAGCGGGTGGGAGTCACTGGCGAGATGGGTACTGTGTGCACATGGAGGCCAGGTGGTCCCCGTGGCCGTGACCCCACAGCGTGCATGCAGCAAGACGCCCGCAGCCTACCTGGGCATGATGGGAAACGGGGAGACGTGCAGATGCCGCCCGCCCCCAAACAAGAAGCAGCCTCTACAGTGGGCCTGCCTCCCTCCTGGCCTTTGTGCGGTGAAACATGCCTCCCTCGTCTTGGAGCTAAGCCAGCATGTAGTTTTCGGCTAAGAGGGGTCAGAAGTCTTTCCACCAGAGGGGCGCCTGGGGCGCTCAGTCATGAGGCGTCTGCCTTCTGCTCAGGTCATGATCCCGGGGTCCTGGGATGGAGCCCGGAGCCTCGCATTGGGCTCCCTGCTCAGTGGGAAGCCTGCTCCTCCCTCTCCCTCTGCTGGCCCCCCTGCTTGTGCTGTCTCTTTCTGTCAAAGTATTCTTTTTTTTAAGATTTTATTTATTTATTTTGACAGAGATCACAAGTAGGCAGAGAGGCAGGCAGAGAGAGAGGAGGGAGCAGGTTGCCTGCTGAGCAGAGAGCCCGATGTGGGGCTGGATCCCAGGACCCTGAGACCATGACCTGAGCCGAAGGCAGAGGCTTTACCCACTGAGCCACCCAGGCCCTCCTAAGTATTCTTTAAGAAAAGAAATATTACCACCTGAAAATGAAATTTAAGTACTAGATAATGTGAACATCTCTGGCCCAACCAGATTTATTTATTTATTTAAGGTGTGTGTGTGTGTGTGTGTGTGTGTGTGTGTTTTAATTTGAGAGAGAGAACGAGCAGGGGGAGGGGCAGAGGGAGAAGCCCACTCCCCACTGAGCAGGGAACCAGTTGAGTTGGTTTGGGGGGCTGCCTGAGATCATTACCTGAAACAACGACAAATGCTTAACCCACTAAGCCACCCAAGCACCCCCCCATTATTTCTTAACCACCAGTAGCTGCTTGCTGCTGAACCTTGGAAACAAATTATCCCTTTTAATTTTGGCAGATGGAAAGTAGAGTGCCAAGCAGGAAAAAACAAACAAGAACAGCCAATACCCCACAGTAAAGATTTTTCTGGGAAATTGGAAGGCTTGTTTGTAGCCAGTACTGGCCCTTGAATGTGAACTGTGACTCCTGTGGCCAGAGTAGAGTAGCTCCCCGCCGAAGAATGGGGTTCAGCAGTTAGGCTGATGTACGCATAAGCTAGGTGTAGGGGGCATTGTCTCCGGGACTGTTCTTTCCGGGGAAACAGGAACTTGGGTAAACATTTGGGTTGCCAGTCTAGTACAGAACCAGCCAGGAGATTGTAAGAGTCCTGAGATCTTAGGGCTCCTGAAGCTTAATCCACCTTTCTGACATCTGCGTGATGTAGTAGCGGCCGTTCCCGTGTCTACCTCCCGGTAATGTGTTCAGGGTGCAGTCACACACATGACCTTCTGCACTGACCCACGTACTGTTGTGTTACATGTGGGTGTTGATTAGGATATGCAGGTTGCTTCAACAGGGTGTTGGTGTACGGTGGGATTGTGGTCCTTGCCTGAAAGCAGTGCAAGTGGCCCAAAGAGAAGGGATGCGTTTCCTCGCTGGTTTAGAGACCCTACCACCAAACGATCCCTGTTCTGATGGGGGGGGGGGTTAATAATGGCCTCTTATTTACTGGGATTCACTTTGGGGAGATACTCAGGAACAAAGTAAAAAGTTGTAGAAGACGTTAATTTCTTGTTGGTTTCAAAAAGGACTTAGGGTAGCAACCTAACCAGAAGTATGTGCTTTAACCAACGGTAAGTTATTAGCCCGTTGGTTGTTTACAGATGAGTCAGAGCTTCTAAAATTTGTTCCCATAAGTAGGTTGAGCCTCCTTCTCTGCCTGTTGTCATAGGGTCTAAAAATGGAAACCTGGGTCCAGACCTTTCCAGATCGTAAAAATAATTCTGAATTAGTAGAGCATAAGTGAATGTGATTTTATCTGAGTGTCATCCTCCATTTCCCCAGGCAGGGTTGGGATGTTGGAAGTCTTCTGAAGTTCCTGTAGTGAGGATTAAGGAAATAGTAGCAGCTTTGCTTCGGGCCTCAGACACTTTTTCTAATTAGGTCACAGCCACTCACTCTGGGATGCACAGACCCTCTTTCTATCCCTTCGGCATTGATTTTTAAGAGTTGCTGTCGGAGGCAGTCACGCGGATGAGGTTGCCTCTTACACGGTGCATGGTTGAAGGTGGAAACAGCGTGGGTTTGGGTGATGAGTTCTGATCACCTGGGCAGGGTCACAGGGACCTGTCCTGAAGATGCACCTCAGAGGTGTCAGGCCACGTTTTTCCCGTTGGTAAGTTCGCCTTCATGACCTGAGAGCCCAGTTTTGTTGGTGCAGGATCTGTGGTGCCCTAGATTAGGAGCCCTGTTCTGATGACAGATGGAAGCTTTAATAAGGAGGCTGAATGTTTACTGATTGCACTCTTTATTCTGGTAGTGATTTTTTAACCTATATATGAATCCAGTCACTTTTCCAAGTGTGACATGCAGAATGGAAACCTGACCAGGCTGTAAGATAGAATTTTCTTGAGAATTGGCCTGGGCTAAGGAAATGGGGACAACTCTTCCTCCTGTGCCTGCTGGTTTATTAGTCCCCTGCTCTTAGCATGCCAACTAGGGGACTAGTTGCATTGCTTAATTGTGTTATAGCTCTTAAAATGTCATTTGAGGTGTTTTCCTTTCTTGTGCTTTATAAAAAAGAAAAGTCTAAATATTGTAGATCACCTAGAAAGAGGATATCCCTTGGAACAGGAAAGCTATCTTTATTATAAAAGGAGATAGAAAACAAAGGGATTTGAGTTTTCATCCTAAGAAAGTAGAAAAAGAACAACTTGAACAAAAAGCTGGGAAGGAGGAATGAAGAGATACCGAAGGCAAAAGTTAAAATTAATAAAGCAGAAGACCTTACAGGATAAATAAATCTAGTAGCTGGTTATTTGAAGGTTATTTGAACTCTCACCACCCTGTGGAAAAGGGAGAGCAAACATAGGTAATGGGAATGAGGAGAGATACAGCAGGGATTAACCGGCTTTATAAGATGATGCTACAGGTGGCCTCCCGGCAACACATTCGAGAAGAAAAACACACAGATGATTTCTTAGTAAGAAAAATTACTGAAATTGATCCAAGAAGCATGGAAAACTTGAAAAAAAATACTAGAACTAGTATAGAAGACATATGAAATGTGATTAGAAAAGCCACCAGGCCTCTGTTGGTTGCCAACTGAGTTTTATCTAACCTTTAAAAAACAGGAGATGTGTTATTTATACTTTCTTGGGATTTAGCAAATATGAAAAGGTTTGTGGTTCATTTTATAAGACCAGCATAATTTTGATACCTGATACATTTTTAAAGAAGAAAAGTACAGACCAGTATTATTTATGAAAGTAAAAGGAACAATTCAGATTAATTCATTAACAGACTCTTGAGGGCATCAGAAGCTAATGCATTATAATCAGTAGTTGATTCCAGTAAATAATCAGTTTAAATAAAATAGTTACTCCTGGGGCTCCTGGGTGGCTCAGTGGGTTAAGCCTCTCTCTGCCTTTGGCTCAGGTCTTGATCTCAGGGTCCTGGGATCAAGCCCTACATGGGGCTCTCTGCTGAGCAGGGAACCTGCTCCCCCCTCTCTCTGCTTGCCTCTCTGCCACCTTGTGATTTCTCTGTCAAATACGTAAATCTTTAAAAAAAATAGTTATTCCTTTGGAGCTAATACCAGTAATGCAATTGCTGGGTCATAGGGTAGCTCTGTTTTTTTTAACTTTTTGAGGAACCTCCAGAGTGGCTGCACCAGCTTGCATTCCCACCAACAGTGTAAGAGGGTTCCCCTTTGTCCATATCCTTACCAGCATCTATTGTTTCCTGACTTGTTAATTTTAGCTGTTCCGACTGGTATGAGGTGGTATCTCATTGTGGTTTTGATTTGTATTTCCCTGATGCCGAGTGATGTGGAGCATTTTTTCATGTGTCTTTTGGCCATTTGGATGTCTTTGGAGAAATGTCTGTTCCTGTCTTCTGCCCATTTCTTGATTGAATTATTGCTTTTTGGATGTCGAGTTAGATATGTTCTTTATCGATTTTGGATATTGATAAGACCATTGTAAATACCTTCTCCCATTCTGTCAGTTGTCTTTTCATTTGGTTGACTGTTTCCTTTGCTGTGCAAAAGCTTTTTATTTTTTTGATGAAGTCCCAGTAGTTCATTTTTGCCCTTGTCTCCCTTGCCTTTGAGGATGTTTCTAGGAAGAAGTTGCTGTGGCCGAGGTAAAAAATTTTGATGGATTCCTATCTCACATTTAGGTCTTTATCTATTTTTAGTCTATTTTCATGTGTGGTGTAAGGAAAGAGTCCAGTTTCATTCTCCTGCATGTGGCTGTCCAGTTTTCCCAACATCATTTGTTGAAGAGACTGTCTTTTTCCATTGGACATTCTTTCCTGCTTTGTCAAAGATTAGTTGACCATAGAGTTGAGGGTCCATTTCTGGGCTCTCTATTTTGTTCCATTGATTTCTATGGCTGTTTTTGTGCCAGTATCATACTGTCTCGATGATGACAGCTTTGTAATAGAGCTTGAAGTCTGGAGTTGTGATGCCACCAGCTTTGGTTTTCTTTTTCAACATTCCTCTGGCTATTCAGGGTCTTTCTGGTTCCATACAAATTTTAGGATTATTTGTTCCATTTCTTTGAACAAAGTCTTCAAAGAATTTGAAGAATTTGTTCCATTTCTTTGAAGAAAGTCTACACATTTAATGAAGAATTTGAAGAATTTGTTCGATTTCTTTGAAGAAAATCTACACATTTAATGAAATCTCTATCAAATTACCATTGTGGTAATTTGATAGAGATTTCATTAAATGTGTAGATTGCTCTAGGTAGCATAGACATTTTCCCAGTATTCTTCCAGTCCATGAGCATGAACCATTTTTCCATTTCTTTGTGTCTTCCTCAATTTCTTCATGAGTATTCTATAGTTTTCTGAGTACAGATTCTTTGCCTTTTGGTTAGGTTTATTCTTAGGTATCTTATGGTTTGGGGTGCAGTTGTAATTGGGATCTACTCCTTAATTTCTCCTATCTTGTTGTTGGTGCATAGAAATGGAACTGATTGCTGTGCATTGATTTGATATCTTGCCACTTTGCTGAACTCCTGTAAGAATCCTAGCAATTTTGGGGTAGAGTCTCTTGGGTTTTCCACATACAGTATCATGTCATTTGTGAAGAGTGAGACTTCGACTTCTTTGCCAATTCACATGCCTTTTATTTTGTTTCGTTGTCTGATTGCTGAGGCTGGGACGTCCAGTACTGTGTTGAACAGCAGTGGTCGTAGTGGAGATCCCTGTCAGGTGCTGACCTTAGGGGAGACATTCTCGGTTTTTCCCCATTAAGAATGATAGTCGCTGGGGGCTTTTCATCTGTGGCTTTTATGATATTGAGGGTTGTTTGCTCTATCCCTACACGGTGAAGAGTTTGAAGAAATGATGCTGTACTTTGTCAGATGCTCTCTGTTGAGAGCATCAGATGCACCCCAGTATCACAGCAATGTCCACCACAGCCGAACTATGGAAAGAGCCCCGATGTCCATTGACAGATGAATGGATAAAGAATATGCGCGCGCGCGCGCGCGCACACACACACACACACACACACACACACACACACACAATGGAATATTACTCAGCCATCAAAAATACACGACCTCTTGCCATTTGAGATGACATGGATGGAACTGGAGGGTATTACGCTAAGTGACATACGTCCAGCAGAGACAGTTACCATACTATTTCACTTCTGTGGAATTTAAGAACCAAAACAGAGGAACATAGGGGAAGGGAGGGAAAAATAAGACAAAATCAGAGAGGGAGACAAGCCACAAGAGACTCCTAATCATAGGAAACAGAGTTGTTGCAGGGGAGGTGGGTGCGGGGATAGGGTAACTGGGTGATGGACATTAAGGAGGGCACGGGATGTCATGAGCACTGGGTGTTGTATAAGACCGATGAGTCACGGACCTCTACCTCTGAAACTAGTAATACGCTATCGGTTAGTTGAATTTAAATAAATAAAATAGTTTATTCCAGTGATCAAATAGGGTAATTATTAGGAACTGTATCACCATCATCCATTATTATACCTCAGCACAATGAAGGAGAAAAGTTTTAGATCAGCTCAAGAGAGGCTCAAAGCCATATTTGATCCAAGTTAAGAAGGCATTCCTATTTTACACAAAATAAAAAAGCAAAATAGGAGTAAAAACAAATTACTTAAACATAAAAAGGCTAGATATTACAATATTAACAAAAATACCTCAATAACAAATGTTTCCTAAAAAGGCAAAGAATTTTCAGACATTGTCTGCTTTTATAATTATTTATCACTGTCTTAGAGGTTCTATACTGAATTTAATAAGACAATGAAATGGATGCCTAGGAAATCTAAGAATCTCCAGTTTAAAAATATATGTATAAAAATCAAAAGGAAAAATTGTCTGGGGCGCTTGAGTGGCTCAGTCAGTTAAGCATCTGCCTTTTAGCTAGGTCATGATCCCTGGGTCCTGGGATCGACTTTGCTCAGCAGAGAGCCTGCTTCTCCCTCTCCCTCTGCCTGCCTTTCTTCCTACTTGGGCGCTATCGCTCTGTCAAGTAAATAAATAAATAAAAATCATTTAAAAATACATATAGGTAAAAGGAAAATTGTCAAGTGAGCAGGATAGAAAATAAGTCTAGAAGTGATCACTTCTGTTTTAAAAATGAGCATCCAGAAATGGAAATCAAGTATGCATCTTCCCGACAGCAGCAGATGACCTAGGAAGACACTGAATCAGGTATAGGACTAGTATCCTTTTTGGTGAAGATTCTCAAATAAAAACACGTAACACATAAAATTAATGCATTTGTTGTAGTGCCGCTTAGAATTTCCAAAGCAGTGGGTGTTTTTCTTTTTCTTTTTGAACTGAATAAAATTATTGTGAAGTTTATGTAGAAGAATAAATGCATAGTACTTGAGAAGAACTTGATGAATGTAGAAAAAAACCAGTGAGGCAGACCTGGCTTACCAGTGATCACAATGTGCAGAGAACGTCTTTGTGATCAGATCAATTCGGTATTGACACAGGAGAACATAAGCAGTTCAGTGGAACAGAATAGAGAATCCAAGGCTGCATTTCATTAAGTAGGAGAGTGTAATATCTAATAAGATGAATAGTTCAATACTGTTGAAAAGAATTATTTAATGGGGGATACTGTCATAACTATCTCTTTAAGGCAGGAGGGTAGATGGATCTATATCTTACATTATAATCAGAAATCCCAGAATCTTCAGGAATTTACAAGAAAGTAAAATTTATAAGAAAACGTAAGAAACCACTTGTATTATCATTGGCGGGGAGGTGGAAAGGAGAACTTCTTATCCAAGATTTGATGCTCCCAAGCTCAACACATTGGGGAAGAGGGGGTATTTATCATATGTATGACAGTAAAGAGGTTACTGTCTTATCATTTTAATAACCTACAAATTGGCAAGAAAAACCGAACTCGGGAAAATGGGCCAAGAAGATGCAATTCATAGAAAGCAAATGCAAACCTATGAAAAAGAATTCACATTTGTTAAGGAAATGCAGATTAAAACAACAATGAGCCATTACTTTAAACTCATCAGATGGTAAAAATAGAGGAGAGTAACACTTGCTAGCGAGAGGATGTGAATTACCATGCTTTCTTTGGAAAGCAGACAGCAGTGCATATTAAACTGAAAATTAATACACCTTTCTAAGCAGCCTTTCTCCTGGGTATCTGTCTTCTAGAAGTAAGTGTCTGTACACAGAGTCATATATATAAGGATGTTTATGATACCATCGTAGGGGGGAAAATACTGAAAATA